>JAKMWV010000042.1:0-221769 GCA_025330015.1 Colletotrichum sp. SAR 10_77 | reverse complement strand
TGTTATGTTTTCGCACCACCGCCCCCCCCCCCCCTTTTGACATTTCAACTGACCCAGTCCCAGTACCAACGTTTGGTGGTCTGATGTCTGTGAAGATGCTCTGTGAGTAATTATGAGAGCCCGGCAGGAAGTCTGCCTTACTAACGTGTCTCAGCACCCTCAAGCAGTCCAGTGGAACCTCTTACGTGATTGGCGGCGGTGCCTTCAAGGCCTCCGACAAGATCGTCCAGTTCAACGGCTTCGGAACTGTCAGCATTTCCAAGTTCTACGCCAACGACTACGGCAAGGTTGTCCGAAGCTGCGGTAACTGTAGTGGAAACGGCGGTGCCCGCCACATCATCATTGACAACACGATTGCTGTCGATGGCGGCGTGCTCTGCGGAATCAACACCAACTATGGTGACACCTGCGTTGTGACCAACTCATGCCAGGACGACAACAAGATCTGCGACAGATACACGGGCAACAACTCTGGCGCTGAGCCTCCCAAGATTGGCTCGGGCCCTGACGGCACCTACTGCAAGGCTTCCGGCACTACTACCGCCTGCTAAGGGTATGGCTGGGAAATCCTAGTTTGGTACGAGGGGAGGATCAAGAGGCGTCTTAAGCGCAATAAGGGGTGACTTCCGTTCTCACTGATTATGCTTCACTGCAAATATTTGCCTTTTGTACATAACCTTGAAATACCGATATGATTCACAACTACTCAGTTTCCGACCTGGTGAAACCAAGTATCAATCATGTCTCGGAAGATCCCGAGCTACACGTCTAAGTGACCAGCGCCGGTTGGCCTTACATACGTGATCGATTTCCCTTCAAGTACCTTTCGGCCTTTATGGAGTCAGTATCGAATATGATTCCATTTCAGACATGGTAAACTCGATCTTACCTCGGCAATCGCATCTGTTCCCTGGGCCCATTTCAAGAATGGGCCTGAGCTGAACTCAGCATTCATGTCGGGTTTAGTGTTTTTGAGAGACTTGACCTGCCACTCTCCGGACCTAGGCTTTAGCTTCTTTGATCGACTTGTGAACAAGTTTGTGTTGTGGCTCGCCCAAGCCTTGATACGTTCACATCTGGCTTTCCGTATCTCTTGCCAGACGGACGTGATCGTCTTGACGTTTGCGCTAGGATCAGACACTTGAGAAATGAGATATTCCAGCACGCCAATGTCTTCTACAATGAGAGAAAAGCCTTGAGCTGCGCTTGGTTGCATAGCATGCTGGAAGAGATTCAGCGTTCATGAGGCCACGGGACAGTTGTTGACGGATACTTACTGCAGAGTCACCCAACAACAAGATCCTTCCATCTGTGCTAGTCCATCGAGGCAGGTCGGGGAGCTCAGCGAGCCTCCATCTGTCGCAAGACTTGGCTACATCGAGTGCAGTCCGAATTTCCGGGCATGCTCCCTTGAACATCTCTCGAACGTATCCAATATCCCCCTTCTCGTCCCACAACCCTCGCTGATCAGTGCTGCCCTTGATCCCAAACAATGCAGCATATGAACCAGACGTAGGGTTGTATCTGCTCGTGACATGGACCAGGCCACCATCACTCATGTAGATGTTGAGGTATGACTGGTCCATCAACGGCGCCAGGCCCGGGTGATTTTCCATCTCTTCCTTTGTGAGACTCACGCCGTAGAGTGTCACGTCGGTGATAATAGGATCGATCGGCTGGTCGAACTCGCGAAGAATTTGATCGCGGATAACTGATCTGATTCCGTCTGCAGCCAATATCAAGTCTGCTTTCAGCCGTTTCCCGTTGCCGAGGCTAACGTAGGCAGCCTGAGTGTCGTCCTCGACTTTCATGGCCGGTGCGTTGAATTCAATGACAGCACCAGCGTCTTTCGCCTTTTGGTAGAATATTTCGATGAGCACACTTCGACTCGTGCCCCAGTCTGGGTAATCGGAAATGTCCGTCGCGATGGCTCGAGTCGCCACCTCCCCGGTTGCCAGGTTGCGGAACACATTGGCTGGTGTATCGGCTGAAACTCTTCTCAAGTCTGGGCCAAGACCCCAACTATGGAGGATCTTGGAGGCTCCTGGTCGTATGTTAAGAGCACCGCCTGCGGGACTGAGATCAGGCCGCTGTTCGAGGACTCGGACGTGGTGTCCTTTCCGCGCAAGCCCAAAGGCAGCACACAAACCACCCAGGCCGGCTCCGACGATGATGATTTTCATGACGAGCTGGGAAAAGGCCAGTTATCAGAGCAGCACCCTCTACGCAGTTTGGGATATTTTTCGGATCAGATGAGAGGTTCTCAAAAGCGTCAAGTCCGACTGGTGCTGACGACGCAGGGGCCTCTGAAGTGACATGCTTGATGTCAGCGGATGTCGCGGGGAAGGACTAGCGCCAAGAATGGTTCTAACCATGTCAAACAAGGTTTTAATTTGCCGGTTTTACCACGGGTACAACCCCTTTCACGTATCCTTGTCTACCCTGCTCGAATTGGAAGTTCGCGAGAGCTGAAGTCGCCAGATTTGACGCGTCTGCTTCGGCCAGCATGCTTACTTACTACTCTCGCAGGATTGTAGGACAGCTATTGTATTGCGTTGATGGGCTCTGAATCCCGTAAAGGCAAAATCAAGGGCTTCGAGACGTCTGCCATTTTAACTCTTGCCGTAGGGGATAGTGAACGAAAGCTTGCGGTCTTCAGTCAAAAAAGATTTATGAAGCGTCATCTGCAAGAATGTCTCACATCAGCCGACTGGACACGGAGCCGGCACGGCGGCCCCGTGGTGGGTCTGACGAAGCCGATCGGCCGGCGCTCTCGGTCTTGGGAAATGGTCTTGTTCTATCACCCCAACAAATCCGCAGTGCGCTGAAGATATCCAGAAAATTCAAGCATAGCATACGTAATAAGTAAGCCGTGGGATTTACAAGTCATAGTTAGCCAAGTTCACTACTCAGCTAGACGTCACCCAAGCCGTTCTGGGCTCAATAGATGACTGGGTCTTACGGGGACTGCTTCTTTCTCAGAACGAAAACCCATGTGATTAACTTTTGACTAAACCCACAGCTTCCCAACGCCCTGTGCTCCCTGTGCTTCCTACCTTGACAAATTGTTGGATTATCGGAGTAATCGGAGTGAACCGGACACTAATCGTGACGCGACTGATAACAACGACAGCAAGGTCCACCGCTCTTTGATCCACTATGACAAAGCCGGCGCCGGCGGCTTTGTGTTTCTCCCGCCCAAAAACGTAAGCCGACGCTTTTCATTGCGGTTTCATCGGTTTTCAGGCCACCTTTTCTTCCTCCCAAAGCCGACATCGAATTACACTGCAAGAAAAACCACCATTCGGGAAATGCGTTCCAGCCTATCTTGCGAATTTTGCCGGTAAGTCCGTGTCGCCGCTCGGAGAGCCGTTTTCTCTTTTCCCCCTTCCGAGTCGCTTATCGGAATGTGGTACCATCAATCGGAGGCTAACGTCGCATTCTGCAAAGGCGATCCAAGATCAAATGCGTCAACGCCGGAAGCCCGCCGTGTCGCAAGTGCGAGAAGTCGGGGCGGACCGACTGCCAATTGACTCGGCCGCAGGTCAATGCCACCGGCCGCGCCTCTAAGAGGGCCCGGAGAGACACGGGCGAGGCTTTTGATGCGTCCCTTCGGAGCTCAGTCGAGCAGGATGGCGAGTCCCAACAGGTTCATCTGTCGGCGCCTCAATCTAGGGGGCCGGCGACGCCCAGTCAGGGGTCGGTTGGCCCGGAGTATCATCATGGACATCGAAGAGGCGAAATGGACCGACACTTGCAGAGTATACCGAAAGACCTAGTGTTTACTGCACTTGAAGCATTCTGGCGTAAATTTCCCGAGCTGAGGGTCATTCACCCATCGTCGTTCATGCAAGACTATGGGTCAAATTGTTCAAGGGAGAGCAAGGCACTGCTCGCGACAGTACTCGCTATGACCAAGACGCAAAATCCAGACTCCGACCGCCTGCGGACGCAGATATTGTATCCCAGTGAACGCTATGCTGTGTACGCTTCTGAAATCCTTGCTGCCTGCATACTGCAGTCGCCAGACGTCAAGGTTATCCAGGCCTTGCTCATACTAACACTCTTTGAATGGGGTACCCGGGACTTTCACAAGGCTTGGATGCATTGCGGTAGGTCATCTTCTCGTGATTGCAAGGGATAAATCTCTGATTGGATGCAGGAATTGCGATCCGCATGATGCAATTGCTACACAGCTCTCGTGTCGCGCCCTTTCCCCTCGAAATCCCGCATCGCACCGAACCCAATGACTTGACAATGGCAATTGAGACCCGGACATTCTGGGCGTGTTTTGTCATGGATTGTATGGTCAGCTCTGGGACCTACAACCCGCGCGTGCTACCCAAGCAGGAAATGGCCAAGCTCAACGTCCCTCGACCCCCAACATCCACTGAGTTCGCGCTTGGTTCCGGCTCGGTGGTTCAGTCTGAGGAGAATGACAGTATCCTCACACCAGGAGGCAGCAAGACGTCCGTGTATCTTGATCTCGATAACAGCTTCGGGGTGATGGCTGATGGGTTCGACATCTACTCTGACTGCATGGCCTTTGTCTTCAACGATGGACGAAGAGCCCCAGGCATGTGCCTGCCGGAGAACTGCCCATGGGTGCCCACGTCGCCTGTCGCGAGTTGGAGACGGCGGTTATCAGAATGGAGGGCAAAACAGCATCATCGACTAAATTACCCTGAAAACAGTGTCGTTGCTCATGCCACGTTGGGATACGGCGAGTCCTTCGTATACCTGAACCTACTCTATTACCAAAGGTGAATATCATTCTCATATACTCAGACAGTTGCTAACGCTTCAACGCTTAGCATAATGATGTTACATAGAGAATACTTTCCCTTTCTTCCAGCGCTCGAAGATCCGCCGAAAGGTCCTATCGATCCGCCTCTATTGGAGGACGAAGCGCCTCCCGGCTACTGGGACGAAAGCGCCCGCGAGTTCTTTGGCGCCGCACAGCATTTGGGTAGCATCCTTCAAGAAGCCTCAGACTGCGGAGTGGCAGTCATGACCCCGTTTGCGGGATTCTGCGCATTCTCCTCGTGCTTTGTCAACCTCTATGGTTTCACTTTCCCTCGCATCACCCTGGGCTACGCACCAAGGGCCGAAGAGCTGATGAACACCGGGATTGAATATTTGAAAAGCTTCAGCGAAGTCTGGGATCTGGGCGATGGCTGGGTGAGTAATGGCCTTCGTGACGCCAAGGGAGATCCGAATGCTAACGCGCCTCAGCTCAAAACAATTCAGAGCGGATCATTGATGTACAAAAGGGTGATATCTAACAATCACAGATACCGTGGTCTGTCGCGATTCAACTTCAACGTCCTCCATCAATCCGTCCACGAGTTCAGAGTCGTGGATAGATCGGCGCAACACCTGGAAGAGATTAACAACGCCGAGAGGAACTCGATGGGCACGGCAGAGGGTGATAACTCGAGCGACAAAGAACAGCAAAACCCTCCTGCGTTCAGCGCTCAGGCATTGATAGATCCGGACGGAAACATTGATGATCAGGGATTGTGGCCGAATTGGTGGTCGATGCTGGAGGAAGTAAATGCTGCTGAGATATTCACGCTGACTTAGGATGAAGTCAAGTCTAATAATATGAAGAAAGAAATATTGTTTTAATCGCTATAAATCATAATCATGGGTCACGGGACCTTCAATCCATCTTTTCATCACCAAGTCGTCTCCGCCTCAATCTCCTCGACAGCCTCCCGGAAGACGCTGCAGATTTCCCCCAGCTGCTCTTCCGTCGTCGTAAACGGTGGCGCCAGCAAGACATGGTCTCCCCTCTTTCCATCAACAGTTCCTGCGCCAGGATACAGCGCAACGCCCTTCTCGAACGCCCTCTCTTGAATGCGCAGCCCGAAGCGCTGCTTAAGGTCGAAGGTCTCCTTCGTCTTCTGATCCTTGACGAACTCAACCGCCCAAAACAGACCGCGCCCGCGAATGTTGCCGACAGACTTGCAGTCCTTGAGCTCGGTACGCAGCAAATTCTCCAGAAGCTTGCCCATCTGAGCACACCTGTCAACAAGATTCTCTCTCTTCAAGATCTTCTGCACTGCCAAAGCAGCTGCGCATGCAATCGGATGAGCCTGGTATGTATGCCCGTGGTTGAAAGCCTGAGAGCCCTGGCGTAGCGCCGTTACGACCTTCTCGTGCATGAGCACGCCGGCGATGGGGCCGTAGCCTCCCCCGAGACCCTTGGCGATGGTGGTGATATCCGGCACGACGCCCTCCTGCTCGAAAGCGAAGAAGGTGCCTGTCCTGCCGGTGCCGCACATGACTTCGTCGAGAATCAGCAGAGCGCCGTGCTTGTCGCAAATTTCCCGGACGCCCTTGAGGTATCCCGCTGGAGGTGCCACACATCCTGCCGTAGCACCGACCATCGTCTCAGCAACGAAACCAATGACGTTCTCTGGTCCAACCCGTTGAAACTCGGCCTCGATCTCTGCGAGAAGGCGGGCAGTGAAGTCTGCCTCTGTCTCGTCTTCTCTCTGGTACTGGTAGGCGTAGGCGGGTGAGACGTACGACACGTGAGGGTAGCAGAAGCCCTGGTACGGGATCTTCCGCGCTCCGACCGTTGAAATCGACATCGACGCCATGGTATTGCCGTGGTACGCCTGACGTCTGGCGATGAAGTGCAGTCTCTGAGGTTGGCCCTTTTCAAAGTGGTATTGGCGCGCGAGCTTCAGCGCAGACTCGACCGCCTCGCTTCCGCTGCCGACGAAGAAGGCCTTTTCGAGGCCATGCGGGTTTCCTTCGAGGATCAGGTTCGCCAGCTCTTCGGCCGGTTGTGTGGTGTACGCCTGCGTGTGGACGTAGCTTACTTTTCGCGCTTGGTCGGCGATGGCTTGGATGACTTCCTCGTTTCCGTGGCCGATCAAGGCAACGGCGGCACCACCGCAGGCATCGATGACGGACTTGCCGTTGGCGAGGTTCAAGTAGACACCGCTTGCCGACTCGACCATGGAAGGATGTTGGACGAGGGAGCGATGCATAAGTCTGCCCTCAGTGGACTTGGACTTGATGCTGAGTGGCTCTTGGCCGCCATTGGCTGGCGTTGTGAACAACTCGTCGTTACGTGCGGGAGCCATGATTGGATTGGTCAGAATGCTGAAGTTGCAACCAGGTTATCTGAAAGTCTTTACGATGAGAACGCAAGACTCAAGACGAGGCCAACCCGCTTTATAGATCGTGAGATGAGAAGTAATAATGAGTCAAAGATGTACTCCACGCCTTGCGAAAGCCGATGCAGCGGAACCGACTGGATGGATCGATAGACCAACTCGGGCGCGGCGTGGACCCGGGCGACCGCCCGGAGAACCCGTCAGAATCTTCGGCGTAAATGCACAAAAGTCCCATAAATCTACGACTCGTACGAGTAGGCATAGTTGACGTGGGTTGAGATCCCGGAGCGAAGAAAAAAATCGCGTGTCGGTTCTGCAACCATTCCCGAGATCCGAAAGCCGACTTACAACATACGATGCCTGCAAACCCCTTATCAGTTGCGGCAGATCCTGTGAAAAAGGCCTATCTCTGTGGGAGCAATGCCTTGCTTTCAATCTTTCAAGTTTCTCTGAAGGCACGTTATTCAAGATGGATGTCGAAAAGAGGACCGAAGCCTTCGTCTCCCGCGATGGTGCGGCCGTCACCGGACAAGATGGCAACGAGACAGACAACTCCAGCACTATCCCGCCGCCCATGACAACTCCGTACCCCGAGCCGACTTTCGATGACCGAAAGGCATGGATCACCGTCGTGGCGTCTTCGTTGACGATGTTTGTATACCTAGGAAACGTCTACTCCTGGGGCATTATGCAAGTCAGACTAGTCGAGACCACGTCGTCAAGTCTGACAACCTTGACGTTTGTTGGTTCTCTCGCTACATCGTTCATGATCTGCTTCAGCATCTTATCCGACAAGATCGTATGTAGGATAGGATACAGGCTGTCGGCGTTGATCGGAGGGTTCTTCATGGGTCTCGGCGAAGTCCTTGCGAGCTTTCTGACACACCATGTTATCGCTCTCTTCTTCCTACACGGACTCGTCTTTGGTCTCGGAGGTGGACTGTGTATCTTTGTAAGCTTGCGATCATGCGATGGTGTTTGGTTCAATGATGTGTGCTAACCTCACTGGTTGTGCTGCAGTCTGTTTCCACCGCACCGATGAGCCTATTCAAGAAGCACAAAGCACTGGCAATGGGCTTCGTGTTCGGTGGAGGAAGCCTCGGATCCGCAATCATGAGCGTCGTCACCAACTATCTGGTCAAGGATCTGGATGTCGCATGGACCTTCCGCATCCTCGGCTTCATCCTGTGGGGAGTGTCGATGCCAGCCTCCTACTTCCTCCCATCGAGAAAGAGACTGGGCAACAAGAGTTCGCGCCAGCTACAGTGGTATGTATTGACCTTGCTGATAGTGAAAACCTTCCGGTCGTGTCTCTGATCATCTCAGGTATCGCTTCAAACAACCCCGTTTTCTCTTGCTCGTCGGCGGCACAGTCCTCGCTTGCTTCCCTCTTTTCATCCCGCCTTACTTCATCCCCATCTTCTCTCGATCGATGGGATACTCCAAGGAGATAGGAGTCATCATCCTTGCTGCTTGGAACCTGGCGTCTACTCTCGGTCGTGTCGTCGCTGGCTGGGTGGCTGACTCAGTGCTGGGCCCCGTTGAGAGCCTCGCAATCTGTATGCTTTTCATGGCCCTCAGCTCGCTGGTTGTCTGGCCCTTGTCATCATCTATCGGCATCTTTTCCATCTACCTTATCTTCAACGGCATCGGTTGCGGCGCGTTCTTCAGTCTGACTCCCATTGCGGTCAGTTCCACCTTCGGTGGAGAGAACACGCTGAGCATCATCCCAGTCGTATGGACGACTTGGTTCTGTGGATTCTTCTTTGTGAGTTTGTTCGTGTTCTTCTGCGCAATGACTTACTCACATCTTTCAGGGAACCCCTATTGCATCCGGTCTCTACTCATTGTCTGGTCGCTCAGACGGCCTCGAGGCGTTTCGTCCAGCCGCGTACTATGCCGGGGCAATGGCGCTGGCTGGGTTTGCCTGCGTTCTGGGCATTCGGTTCACTCGGTCTAAACCGGCCCCCGAAGAGAAAGTTTGAAACTATAAAAGGCTGGAGAATAATATTCAGCGCTTCGGGAAAGAGAAAAGCACCCGCAACGAAACTATTATCAAACGGGATGACATGAATAATGAACATAGTTAGAATGACACGCAATAGACTTCAGAGGATTTACACTAAGCTTTGGGATAGACGGAGTAGACCCATACACGCTAGTCAACCATACCTAGTAACTACAGATAATTAAACTAAAAGATCAAAAGAACATGATAGGTACTTCACCTCAAAAGAAAATCACAAACTGTCCGCAACCAATGAAACATCACACCAACTCACCTCTCTCTCCCTTGTATGTTCTCTTTCTGAAGGGTTGCCCAGTCCAGTATGACTTTGCAGGCGGTCATTTCCCCTACTTTCCGAATTAGCAATACCGGAGATCAGTTTCCCCAATGCAACGCCACAGATTGTGTTGACGAGCAGTATACCTAGAGTAAAAAACCATCATTTGGGTAAGAGCTTACTTATTGGCGGGACTTTGCGTGATGTCTGGCCACCATAATGGTGCGGGGAAGTACCGGCATCCAACTGGTGGGTTTTGATATGTTTCTTCCTGCTGATGCGACGTCACACAGCGATACATTTAATTCGCTACTCCAGAACGCCCTAACTCCTCCTTAAATCTAGGCAAGGCTTGGCATCTTCATTTGGAAAATCCACAGAAGATCGGAAGTCCGTGTTCAAAACGCTCAAGAGTGAACAGACAAACACATTTTGAACATCTTCAAAGCGGCCTCAGCTTTCGTCTAAAGCTTGCAGGCAAGGATATTAGGCTAAATACAACCACAAGATGATCATTCATGTAAATGACAAGCTTCTAGTGACGGCATGCCGGCGACAAGCTCTTCCGTTTAGCGTCCTGCAACGTCCGAAGTCCGACATATTCTGAATATTTAGGAATCCGATAGGTCACATCAATCGGACCTCAGTGATCTAGTCATCCATTCCGCTTGTCAGTAACTCAGATCAATATTGAAGCCATCATGAGACTGTCCACTCCACTTCTAGTCGTCTTTCAAGTTGCTACTGCAGCCTCCAGCGCTGTCTATGAGAGACAAACTGGCTGCACTGCTTCCGCTCCGGGCTTTGCGTCTCTCAACGGCGGCACAACCGGCGGTGCTGGTGGAACAACCGTAACTGTCACCACCCAAGCCGACCTTGAGAAATACGCCAGTGCATCTGGCAAGTACGTGATCAAAGTCAGTGGGCGCATCACAGTAACGCCATACGGGAAGGAGATCAAAGTCTCCAGCGACAAGACCGTAATTGGTGTCGGTACCTCTGGTGAGCTCTACCAGGGCGGCCTGGGCCTGAACAGCGCGAAGAACGTCATCATCAGAAACCTTAAGATCGGCAACACCAACCTCGGCGACGGCGTCGAGAACGACCGCGATGGCGTCCAGGCTGACACTGTGAGCAACATCTGGATCGACCACTGCCTCTTCGAGAACGGCGGCGACGGCTTGATGGATCTCCGCAAAGACACCACCTACTTCACCGTCTCCAACAACATCTTCCGCAACCACGACAAGACCTTCGGAATCGGCTGGACGGACAACGTCACTGCACGCGGCACTATCAACCACAACTGGTTCGACAGCACCAACCAGCGAAACCCGAGTGCCGACAACCTTGCTCAAGTCCATTTATACAATAATTACCTGTACGGCGTCACTTCTTACGGCCACTACGCTCGCGGCAGCAGCAATGCGAAAGTGGAGAACGTCTTTTTCGAAAACACCAAGAACCCCTTGACCAAGGACTCTGGGGCTGTGCTAAACGCTTCTGGAAACACTTACAAGAGCTGCACTGGTACTATTGCCTCCAACTCTGGAACTGGATTCACTCCTGGTTACTCCTACACGCTCACTGCTACTGCTGATGTTCCTGCTTATGTTAAGGCCAATGCGGGTCCGAGGGCTTCCGTTTGTACTTGAGGAAGACGCATGTAAACGCTACTAGTTTGTTCCTAGGTATGATGTATGATGGCATGGACACGTGCGCCTGCTTGGATGTCAAGCAAGGACGGAACTAGGATCATTTGAAATCAACATTCATTTCGTTTCGTCAAGCTCAACAATTCACCTGCTTGCTTAAATACTCGACGTTTAAATCCGCTTCTTCGCGAAACTATCGTCACATATCTCCGCGGAGCTAGCCTCTTTACGACTTTCGTCTCGAGCCGTAGCCTACATTGATTTTGGGTACTTGCTCTCCTGCCACCTCACCGCAATACATACGACAGTCTCACTAGCACTCCACTGGGACGCTGAGACATTTCTGCTTCAGGCCAAAAGAATTCCTCGGTTCGCTTCTCGTGTGCGCTCCCTTGCTTTCATTGCAAGCGCAGGGGCGGGGATCGCACAAGGAAAATTCAGTCAAATGGAGTCTTGTATGACCCCAGAGCTCAAAATGGCAATTGAGTCGCAGGTTAGATTGGCTTTTGTCACGCAGCCCCTCTGAATACCTCACATGGGCACTCACGAAGCTGTGCCCCGCAATTGCGACGTCGATTTTAAGTTAAGCAAAATATGGGTAGCTCCGCAATATAGTTTGTGGACGGGATAACTTCCTCAAGGTCCGACTTAGGGTGTCCTACGGTGGCGGGGAGCTGGAATATCCGGGCATGGGGGATAGCGGCATATGACGGAGAATTTCAGTCCACCTGTTTGCTTCCCTCCGAACCCCGCATCATATTGATTGGGGTGTCATACTTTTTGAAAAAGAAAAGCGTCGTTCCAGCAGTAACCGTTCATTATTACCGGGAAGTCTAGCGTTTGAAGAGGTGCAGCCAAGCTTCCAGCAATCTAGAAGTACTCCTGCAATCAGGCCTCTGCCATGGCGGTGTGGCAAGGCGCTTGTTGCGACTTAAAAGAGGGCATCGCGACGAGCCTTCGGGACGTTCCAAGAAACTCTTACCGCGATCTCAGTTCCCATCCACCATTTTAGTAACAACATGAAGCTCCTTGGCATTCTTTCTTCCTTGGCGGTCCTAGCTGGCAACGTGCTCGCGGCCTCCCGCACATCACCACCTTCGGGTTCAATCGTTGTTGCCAAGTCTGGTGGCCAGTACACCTCTGTAAGTACCAAAAAGTTCACATTGTGTTACAGTTGGTATATCTTAGTATAAAGCTTCTGACTCGTTTTCACTCCAGCTCCAAGCTGCCATCAACTCTATCTCAACCAGCTCGACTGCTACAAGCACCATCTTCATTCAGCCCGGCACTTACTCTGGTCAAGTTTCCATTCCCAGCTTGAAGGGAAAACTCGTGATCTACGCCTATACCACCAATGATCAGGATTACACCAAGAACCAGGTGATTTTGACCAACACCTTGTCTGCTGCGGACGCTGGAAGCAACGATCTCTCAGCCACGCTTCGCGTCGCGACCAACTACTTCAGCCTCTACAACGTCAACGTAATCAACGGCTACGGAAAGGGCTCTCAAGCCCTGGCCATCTCCGCCAACGGCCAGTACCAGGGTTACTACGGCTGCAGCTTCGTCGGCTACCAGGACACCGTCTACACCAACAAGCCTCACCAAGTCTACAAGAACAGCTACATCGAGGGTGCAACTGACTTTATCTTCGGCAACGACGGCAATGCATGGTTCGAGAAGTGCACTATCGCGATTAACGGAGCTGGCTACATCACCGCCAGCGGTCGCGACAGCGCTGATTCCTACTGGTACGTCATCAACAAGGCCACGATTGCCGCCAAGTCTGGCGCTGGTGTCTCCAAGGAGTCGACCGTGCTTGGTCGCCCGTGGAGGGAGTATGCTCGCGTCGTCGTCCAGAACTCGCAACTAAGCGACGTCGTGAAGCCGGTCGGATGGTCTGCTTGGGGAACGAACCCGACCGCGAATGTCTACTACGCCGAATACGGCAACACTGGAACTGGGGCAAGCGGAACTCGTGTCAGTTGGGCGAAGAAGCTTTCAAGCGCCGTCACCATCGATTCAGTTCTTCCCGGATACACATCATGGGTTGATGTGACATACTGGAACTCGTCTTGATTTGCACAAGCGTGCAAATGCTTCTCATTGAGATGTACTATGACTCGGCCGGCAGAAGATACGGATTTTTGACTAGCCAATGTAGTAGCACTGAGGGATTCATGAGCTGCACTAATCCTGCAGTAGGACCCCGGTGCGTCATAGTAGACATCCAATCGGTAGACGCTGGACAGAAACGACCATCATTCTCCACTAGCGTGCATAAATGTGCCCTCATGCCGCAGATTTCAGTCTAGCTCATGTTTGTTCCTAAGCGGCCGACCCCTCTTGTTGCCTCATGAAAACCGCAGGTCTCTCTCTCATTTCCACGCGTCCTCGGAGGATATGGAAATCATGTCGGCATCACAAATTCTTTACCCACCGCTCGACCGAGAGACCCGGTCAACGCGCCTCCTCAAATTCCTTCCAGCAAGGGAGGAAAAGACAATCAGCTGCACTTTGACCAACCACACGCTAAACGATCCTCCCCCTTTCATCGGATTGTCCTATGTATGGGGTGCTCCGGAACCAACATATGCGATCGCTGTCAACAGTGAAACATTGCTCGTGCGTGAGGGCCTCTGGCACGCCCTTCAGCAACTTTATACAATTGCGTTGAATAAGGAAAACTGCATATCCAGCCAAAGAAACACCAAAAGCAGATTTCCAGAATACTTTTGGATCGACGCCATTTGCATCAACCAAGATGACGTGTTCGAACGTGGTTATCAGGTCGATCTTATGAAAGACATATTTTCCACTGCTACCTTCGTCGTCTCTTGGGTTGGAGACACGGAAGAGAACGTCGCAGGGTTATTCGAATATCTTCGAAACCTGAAGCATACTTCTCGACACGATAGGCCCGAGTTCTTGCGTAAGGCGAAGAAGCAGTTCTCTTTCAGAGATGCTAGATGGTTGGTTTCGCGACCCTATTGGTCAAGGATATGGATCGTACAAGAGTTTACGCTACCCCAAGAGCTTTACATTCTTTGCGGCAATGATGCAATTTCTTGGCCAACGTTGCAGCAATTTCGACCCTTTGGTATTTCGAACAAAACCAACCTAGGATTCAAACATTTATCCAAACAAGAAAACCATCACAGCATCGACAGATTTGTGAACAGCTGCCGAGAGCTTTCGAAACTGCGGCGATCATGGCAAACTGATCCAAAACAGCCATCATACACCAATCGCGATCCAGATTTCGGTGCAAGACCTACCCTTACCCGACTTCTGGCCTTTTGTAAGGACTATCGATGTTCAGACCCGCGGGATAGGGTGTATGGACTGTTAGGTCTTACCGACGTCGAAGGCGAAGACCGTCTGCTAGCTGATTATGGAATCACCTCTTTCCAGCTATTCCACCGTGTAATGTCGCACCTGCATCAGCAAGGGAGGGTTCTTTCTCAGATCTTTCGTACGAGGCTAGCCGAAGGTCTTCAGATTCTTGACCACGATGATCTACCGACATCTGCGTTCATCTATGAGGTCGTCGGTGGTCGCAACGTAAAGCGACTGCTGGTATCTGACGCAAATGTTTGCAAAGATCAATTTCTGAAAGATGTGGTGGAATATCTTGGTGAAGACCTACGGGGTGATGTTGAGTCCGAATCTTCTCAATTTGAGAAATTTCTTTCACATTTTCAAAGCTTTCCTGTGGAAGAGGACTCGGCGACATGGGCCCAATTTGAGAGGGCAATGAGGAAAGCTTTCGAGCTCGATGAAGACGAGATAAAGATATGAAGTAATTTGACGCAGTTACTGACATGGTTCACATTGGTTTCCAAACTCGAAGTAAATTTGGTACTTGGTGAAAATTTCTTCGAGAACACAACACAGTTGACACAAGTTTTCAAATCATTTGATGGCCAACCCATGCAAAACTTGGGAATGGAGATCCGCGCTTCTCTTCCGGCAATGCGAGTGTCGTTCTTGAATTGTCTCCCAGCTCCCCGGAACTTTATGCCAAGACCCGAGCACCGAATAGCGGAGTCAAAGTCAGCCAATCATGCGACCAGATTCGTCAATGTCAAAGCGTGGGCATCGTCAAAACCAGCAGCGCATGTACCGAGCCCCGAACTCTCTCCGCCGAATCTCAACCACATCCCCCCATGGAGTTCTTTGCGCACACTCGCCGAACCGCAGTCCTTTCGAACTCGGCCTACAACATTGTATCCGCCCTTGTCTTACATGCATGGAGTCAACCAACACCACGCCCTCTGAAAGCCGAGGGCAAGCAGCCGGTGCCATGTACACTAGACTGAATAAGTCATGCGACCAGTGCCGAAATCGAAAGGTTCGATGCATTGGTAAGCAAGCCAACAGTTGAACCGCGTATGCTCATAACGCATGGTCGACTCAGCTAACGACCCGCAGTACAGTCGCCTCCACCAGGAGCTTCTGTCGTGTGTAACAACTGCATGGTAAGCCTATTTACGCTGCTGTGCTGCATACAGAGACCAGTCCTCCTGACACAAAGCCAGAAACGAAACGAAACTTGTCATTTCAGCATATTGCAGAGAAAGCTACGCTCGAAGATAGGTCAGTAACATCTCAACAGCAGTCTACAGTAGTCCCTCGGCCAACTTTGCTGCGCAGTACCCTTGACTCCAAACACGTCGACCCCTGGATCTTCTCATCAACATGTTGAAACGCTCTCGGAATGCTTCATAGATAGGCTGTTGCAAGACCACTCAGCTGAAGCTCTTCTTTACGATGAGTTTTCTGTGCTTAAGGTGGGTGACCCAGCTGACAGTTGGTCACTTCGAGCTTAATGACCATTCGCAGATGCAGGATCGACGAGGTAACCACTCACGCCCAGTACCCTAGCTGCTAAAATCTGACAACCACTCAGCTCCAAGCTCGGGGTTAGCGTACTTCTCTGATCAAAAAGTGGATCAGCTCGTGCAAAGAATTGGCGATTCTCGGATCCGAGATCTAGTCAATGGCATAGATGCTGCCTTGCAATCTAGCATACTTACTCGCACCGACGAGGTCCTGTCACGGCTCGGCTCTGAACGCAGGTGCCCCCCGGTCCGCATTCCGGCAGATGAATCAAGACTTTACATTCGTCGTAAGTCACCAGATATAACAAGAGCCACCGGAACTCTGAAAGTGTAAGTGTGATTCTGACAGCGCATTTAAGAATACTTCGACACCCTGCATCCAGTCTACCCATTTTTGAATCGAGACGACTTTGAAGAAAAGGCATTCAGCCCCGAGCTGGAAAAATTCTTGGAGGATGATCTACAGTATTCGTCCTTGTATCACGCTGTTTTAGCTCTTGGATGTCAGCATTTTGGTCAAGGCTCGTTCGATCCGGGAAAGGGTCGAGCTTGGGAACTCTTCCGAATATGTCTCAGCCATACTGCCGATATCCTCAACTTTGGAGACTCCCTGGTTGGCCTTCAAGCACTCACTGCCATGTCAGTATTCTCTATGAATGCATGCTACCTTCAGGTTGAACACTCGATCCTTGCCGAGGCAACACGCATGGCCCTAGCCCTTCGATACCACAAATCATCTTTAGAAGAAGGCCAAGCGGTATGCCGGAGGACCTTTTGGGTGATATATCACCTCGAAAAGCAGTACAGCTTTCAAGCCAGACGAAGCTCCGGCATTGCCGATTACGATGTTGGTTGCCCAGTTCCCAACGTTCCGGAGTCGACGTTCGGCGAATACAACTGGTTTCTGTCGTCGATACGATTTGGCAGGGTTCTCTCCGTGGCATACGAGCAACTCTTTTCCGTCACGGCGTCGACACGTGACACGCAAATCCTCTTATCCGCCATTTCTCGAGTTCGTGGTATGCTCGAAGGTTGGAGGCAATCTGTTCCGATTGACTTTCGGCCAAAGGAGCAGCTGAACAAGCAGCGTCTCACCGATCCACGCACTAGGCAAATTACACTTTCGACGCAACTCTACTATTTTCATTTGGTGATTGCCCTGGAACGGATGTCTCTTCAACTGGACGAGGACGGTGGCCAGAGACAACAAGAAAGCAGAAAGGACCTGTTGCAGGCAGCTAGGACAGTCATTGAACTAACTCGGTACATCGATGTCGAGCCATACACACCAGTATTGTGAGTCGAAGCCTAGCGTTCCCATTAGAATGGTCTGCGACCACTAACTTTACAACACAGCACGCTTGCCATCATGCCATTGTCAGCACTGTTCATCTTATTTGATTTCATCATATACAATCCCCTTCACCCTGATGTACGCTCAAATCTCACTCTCTTGGATATCGCTGTTGGCCATTTTAGCCTCCTTGATCACGCTTCCGACGGATCACTACCAGGAAGTCATCTGAGCGAGTTCTCGCACATTGCACGGCGGTACGTGCACGAGCTTCCAGGTCGTGCCGCCGATGAGACCCACGAACCTGTGCCCGCTTTTGCGGGAAGGCAAGACAGTTCGAATGAAACACCGGATACTGCCAGAGAGGTCTGTTTCATATTGATCGTACGGAGAAAAGAGCAGGAGAAAACTAACATGAGTAGGGAGCGACGCAGACGGCTCTCCAACCGGAACCAGAAAGTTTCGACGAAGCCAGTATGGACGATGATACGAATATGTATGAGAGCCCGGAGTTGCTGAACTACCCAACGCCAGATGTGTGTTTCTGGACGACAAATATGCAGTCAATGAGCGAAGTGGACTTTAGGCTACTCTTTACCACGCCACCATTAAACCCCCAGTTTCAAGGATAAGTACAACACCTTAAATTAGGTACTAGCCACATAATCAGAACTCTGCTAGTAACGCATGGTGACATGAATGTCCTCAAAACTATGCGTTCTTCAATACGGGAAGTACGAGACAGGAGTCGCTGTCCCCGCCAACGTGGATAGTATGACGAGCTGGCCGAACCACAGTGCCAGTTGCGAAGCCCTCCTCAGAGCCCAAATTCATGCTGTACTTTGGGAAGCAGGCACCAGCCACAACAAGCCGAATTCTCGACCCTGCTGGAACCCTGTAAGCGGTATCGGAGAGGTCCAGGTCGATCAATTTCCCTTCATTGCTGGCTTCGATCCGCCTATACCTTTCGGTGATGTTGTGAGATCGGCCTTGGCCATCAACAATGCTGAGTCGAACAAATAAGTCGCAGAACGGATTGTCGCTCGAGTGCACGAGGTCGACGGACGGACGGCCGAAAATATTGAGGGACTCAGCTAGCGGCTCGGACGTGAAGGTCACGACGTCGTCTCTGGCGCACAATTCTGTATCGTCCACGCTACCTCCCCCAAACAGGAGGGCCCCGCCAACGGTCGGCGTCGGGTTAGAGGGGTCGAAGGTGAAGCTCGAGGTGTCACCATTCGCCGAGTGCAGGCCATCAAGCTTGCCCTCAGGAGCCAGGAACAGCTCCTTGTGGCTCGTGGCTGGAGGCCACTTTGAAAATTCAAGCCATTCGGGATCCTCTCCTCCCCTGTAGATCTTCACTGCCGGGACACTTTGGGCAGTCTTTTTCCGAGCGAGATGGGCCTCCAACCATCGATGGGTATCTCTCGTGGTTTCTGAGCCCTGTGCTTCCATGTGACCGCCGGGACCGATTCTCAAAGAAACCGGACATCCTCGTTGAGTCAGAGCTTGATACTGCTCCATCGTCTGCTCGAAGAAGATGTCATACCACCCAGTGGCCAGATAGATGGGTATGTTGGCCTTCTCCAAGCCTCTGCCATGCCTCTGGCCTGCCCAGACCTGGTGATCCAAGTCTGGCTGCTTGATCTGCTCAAAGAGCCAAGGCGCCTTTTCGCCAAAGTGACGCTTCAGCGCTGGCTCTAAAGGAATGTTCTTCAACAGCGGGTCGAGACGGTTGGGATTTCTGAAAGCCTGCATTGTACCCCAGATCCCGCGAGTCTCCTGATTCGCAACGCTGTCGCTCCATTGCACATGCTGTTGTAGCGTGAAAGCGCCCGTTCCCCACATACGTTCGGCGAAGTCGTGAGGCGCAACCGTCATGATCGCCGCGACCATATCTGGCGGCGGGTCCGTCAGGAGCGCCCATTGAGTGAAGCCGAGATACGATCCGCCAAGCGTGGCGAACGTCCCAGTGTACCATGACTGCTCCCTCATCCATGCTACAACATCCTGCCCATCTTGAGCTTCAGAGGATCCGCCGTCAAATGCCCCGGTGGAGCCATAGGTGCCGCGAGAGCTCACGAAGAGAACTTGATATCCACGGGAGGCCCAGATGCGGGCCATGAGCATGCCGAAGAAGATGCCGCGGCCGTAGGGGCCTCTTACCAAGACAGTGCCGGCGGCGTCCTGGCCATCGGGGCGGTAGAGGTCTGCAGCGAGGACTATGCCATTTGAGATGGGGATTTTGACAGTTTCGAAGGTGTAGCCGCACGTTTCGGAGGGAAGGCCGAGTGACCACCCGACAGCACGGTCGAATACAGTGGCCCACAACGGACGCGGAGCCGGAGCTTGTGCGGCCATTGCTTCTTGACGCGTTGTTGATTGGTGTTCAATGAGAATGCGCTCATACAATGATAGTGAAATCACATCCGCGATTGAGCGGCAGATGAATCAAGGGTGAAATACGAGCAGCTCGCGGGATCTCGGAAGACGGCAAGTTCCCGCGCCCCCGCTTCCGGTCGCGTACGCCACCACCACCTAGTCCGGAACAATCTCAGGCCGGCTCCATCTCCCTACCCGGACGCATGTCTCACTCTATCTAATAATATTTCTTTTTCAGCCCAGTCCATGAATTCAAACCGAGTCCCTGGCGCGTTGGGGTGAAACGTACAGTCACTGAGCTTCGCAAGGTCCCCGGGCGAGAACTCTCTGGCGACTGCGTCCATGTGGTGCACCTCGCTTTCGGTTCTCACAAACTCTGATCCGAACTCAACTCAAAGTCGCATGAAAAGTTGTAATGGTCTATGCGGTGCGTTCTGGTTGCCAGAAAACTCCGATGATCCTACCGGAGGCTCTCACCGTCCTCCGTGACAATGTCCGGGACTGTGGGGCCGTTCTCACCCGTCTTGCCGGCGGGAGCTCCGGCATACTCCCGCTTACGTAAAATGACAGACGTCACAGGCTGGTACTGCATGCGGGGTTGAGAGGTTCGTGTGTAGACCAGCACACTCCTTGCAATAGACATCTCCCAGTGCATCGGTTCAGCGACTTTACCAAAACGCTGTGAGAATGTCTAAGCCGGGCCAATTCCGCGCAGAGTAAGTACTGCAGCCCAAACTCATGTTTTGCTCATGAGTTCATTCTAACAGCATGTAGTCTTCCTGAGCTCGCGCGCCTTCTCCTCAAAGATGGGCCACAAAGAACAAGATCGACTGCCCGCCGTGTTCGGGTCATACTGAACCAAACGTTCATCGTCGATACGACGAAGGCTATGCATGTCTGGGAGCACATTGCCTACCCGCAGTACTACGTGCCTACCACGGCCCTGAAGAATTGCAAACTCAAAGACAAAGAGATAATCAACACCGTCGACGACGCTTCGTCGCCTGCTGCTGCTGTGGTAGAACTCACTATCCCTGCTCATGATGGCGTTGGCGAATTCACCACAGATCGCGCGTTGCGGTTCTCAGACGACGAGAAGTTAAGCGGAGCATTGAAGGGCATGATTCGACTTGAATTTGGAAGCATGGGTAAGAGACTTCGCAGTGCGTACATGCCTTGGGTCGTGTCTGACGGGTGTCTAGATCAATGGCTCGAGGAAGAGGTCCCCATCTACGTCCACCCAAAAGACCCCTTCAAGCGGATTGACATCCTTCCGTCTAAGAGATCAGTTGAAGTGCAAGTTGCCGGCAAGACGGTGGCCAAGTCAGATTACGCGGTTCACTTGTTAGAGACGTACTTACCGACGAGGTACTACTTGCCGCTTGCTTCAGTCGACCAGCTCGTTCTCCGGAAAAGTGACCTTGTAACCAGTTGTCCCTACAAAGGGGATGCGGAGTATTATCACGTCGTCATTGATGGTGAGGAGCACAAGAACCTGGTCTGGTATTACAGGACAACCACATATGAGAGCGCAGGAATAGCCGGGCTTTTGTCCTTCTACAACGAGAAGGTGGATATCATTCTTGAAGGGGAGTTGCTCGAGAGACCCAAGACGTTCTTCTCATAGACACAAATTGCTTTTTGTGTTGACTTAGTCACTAGCGGTTTAAAGTCACGCGATTGCTCAAAATACAGTTAAAGCTCATAACGCGTGGACATATTTTCGATTCACACGTTGGCGCATTCATCAGGCTTCGTTAACTGCTTCCAAACTATCTTACACTGGCCTGTAGGCAAATTACTCCTCTCATTACCAAGCAGCACTTTCCAGTTCTGCGATTCTCAACGATCAATTTTATCTTCATGCCACGAGCTCAGACCCGAACTCTTCCAGGCCGGTGCTGTTGCTCCTGGACAGCATCAAATTCTGTTTGTCGAGTCCAGATTGCTTCCGCGTGATCATCCGCTGTGTTGACTCGTTGGTGACTCAGCTACCAAATGAGCCACTGTCCCCCGGCCCATGGGCCATGGCCCATGAGTTACACTATCTCATTTCCGGCAATAGTCCAAGCCATCGCGGTATAGAGGCATATCATAGGATGTCCAAGAGGCTATAAGCCGTCGTTTCAGCAACGCGTCGACGTTCATTGCCGACAGATGCTTGGCAGCACATGTAGTCTGCCACAATGTTCACCCTAAGCCTAGCGCTGGTGGGCCGCCTCTGCGAACGTTGCGGAGCGGAACAAGTGACCGAATAGCTTCTTTCGGTATCGGTGCAGACTTGAAGCCACACTTGCCGCATGTCGCAAGCACTTTCTAGTCATCCACAGTCAAGCGCTGTGTTGCTCTTTCCGAGACCGATTGGTCGGTTATATGCCACATCTTGGTGGATGTTCGCCGAGATATTGTTTGTGATCCCCACACAAATGGAACGGCCTCAGAAGTATCCTTGCATGTGGCCATACTGGGCGGCCGCCGCGTTGACATCGTAACCTGGCGGCATAAAATCCTCCATAAAGGCGGGCGCAGCCATGCTGTATATGCTGGGAGGATATACCTGCATGGTCTGGGAACAGTCGATGACTTCCTGCTGGGGGTGGTGCTCCGGGGGCGAAGCGTGGTGCTGGTCGATGAGCATGCGTTCGTCGCGCTGGTCTCGCTCCTTCAGCTGTACCAACGAAGCTTGCTGCGGCATCGAAGGCGACGTGGCCGCTTGCACCGCCGGCGTCAGGGATTGGGAGATGGAGTGGAACGCCGGTATGTCGGCAATCAGCTCGGGAAATCGAGTGAAGAAGTCCATGCCCATCGTCCACGAGTTGATGTCGGAGATCCGCTCCTCGAATGCCGGCGATATTTGGTACTGGCCCGTGACCAAACTCTTTTTATACGCGTCGCGGAATTCGTAGGGCCAGAGGAGGTGGAAATTGGGTCCAAACAGATCCCAGAAAGAGTTGTTGCAGTAGTGGTGCTGTCCGAAGACGAAACGTTCTCGAACACCGGGCCTGAAAGCTTGTCAGATTGATTGGTTGCAACATAATACACCCCAGCCGCCGGCTTACCAAACAAAGAAGTCAATCGCATAGGAATGTGGCATAGTCTGTGATGGTCTGCGTCATGTTAACACTGGCTCTCAAACTGCCGGCTTCAGTGCCGGGCCGTTGATCCACCAACCTCTTCAGGTACCAAGTCGGCAGCTTGGCGTAACGACTCGGCGTGGGGTCAGAGTGATATTGGAGTAACAGGTGCATGGTGCGGAGGATCGCCAACCGCTCAGTCTTGGGACACGTCTGGAAACACAGCTCGTCGACCCGGCGAAGCTTCTTCCACAGCTTCGACAGCGGGCGGGACCGCGCCACGGCATCCCACCCCTCCAACAGGACCCGCACCGGAATATCCTCGTCATTGGCGTCCTCGGCGACGTGCGCCTCCTTCGATATCCTGCACCGCTTCGCCAGCACCTGGTTGACGGCTCTCCACACATTCACCTTGGGCGGAGCGGGGCCTGCGGGGGTGCGGACGGTGATGCAGTCGCAGGGCATCTCCGGCGGGGGCACGATCAGGTTGGGGTCGTCGTGGTCCTCGTGGCACTCGTCGTCGTCGTCGAGCTCCTCCCCGAGATCCTGGCTCTCCGACGTGGAGCTTGGCGCGTGAACACTGGGCGCGTGCACGCTGGGCGCCGAGATCCCATTCGGCACCGTGCCGACGGCCATGACCCCTCCGTGGTTACTGTTGCTGTGGTCGTGGTTATGTTGGTGTTGGTTGAAAGCGTGAACATCGCCATGAGCTGCTGACGGCGTCTCCGGGATCATGCCCATTGGCGCACTATACGCGGTGGGCGCGGGCAGTCCAGGCATCATCGCCGAGGAGGAAGACGCATCCCGGGAGTCGGACAGGGATGTTGACGTCGAGAACGAGGAGTGCTGGTGCTGGTGCTGGCCAGCCGCGGACGAGCGGTGCGGCGACGATGATGACGACGACGACACATCGCGGATCGTCTCCTGGATGGCCTTGAGGGTCTCGGAGAGGCGGTCCCGTTCTGCTGTGACGCTGGCCAGCTGCTCCATGCAGGCCGACAACCTCGTCGAGTCGTCCTTGCGGAGCTCCTTCACCAGCGCCTCGAGCTCGGCGATGCGGTTACGGGTGCGCTCGCGGGCCTGCCTCTGGGCCCTGCGGTCGAGCTCGCGTTTCCGGAGCTTGCGGGCGATCTCCTTCTCGGAGGGGACCTTGGCCGGGGCGGCTGATCCCCCTCCTGCTCCTTCTGCTCCTCCACCAGGTGTTGCTGCTGAAGTGGGGGCATCGCTTGGCCCGTTGGACGCCATGGTTGGGAGAGAAGAGCGCGCAGACGCGCGGTGCTGATAAAGAGCAAATTTGGATGTTGGTTGGGGAGTTATTCTGACAGAGAGGGGAGACGGGGAGCAGAGTCAGATTGGATGGGGACAGAGGATGTGCGGTGTGTGTGTGTTTGGCTCTGTCTGAGGCGCTTAGGGTCCGGCTTAATTCGTATGTTCGGATGCGGATGATGGAGCGATATGTCAGCTTATGACACAAAAAGAGAGAGAATAGATTGTATGAAAACCGGGCACCCGATAGTGTGGAAGAGAGTTGACGGCAGATGTGCAGAAGTGGATCGAGCGGGCATCAATAACAATCAGGGGAAAAGGGGATCGGGAGTTGAAAAAGACAGACGGAGGAAGCTTCTTTCTCTTCTGACGGGCGGGCAAATTAGCATCACGGAACAGCTGAAGAGAGGGACCCCTGGCTTAGGTTGGTGTCTTGCCTGGCTTGAGCTTGACAAGGGGATGGGTGGATGGAGGGCGGAAGAGCATTACCCAGGTGGTGGGAGGGGCGGAACAGAGGTTGAAGAGAGACAGAGAGATCAAAGAATGTGGGGTAAAATGCTGGTACCCTTGCCTTGGACACTTTGACACTGCTGCTCTGTGTGTCTGTCTAGGTGCTATGCAGTAGAGAACTAGCTAAAACGGGATTCCTACGTGACATTGGGCGCAATCCTGGGAGGCGGTGGCTTCTGCGTGGCTCTGATAGAGTTTCGACGCCGTCGAGCCGGCGCGGATTTGACCCCGGTGCGCTGGCGAATCAGCGCTGCAGATGGCGAGTCCGGCACGCTCTTGAGGTGCATCTGTCTTGGAAATGTCTTAGTTGCCGCACATCGTTTGTTTCCATCCCAATGTCTATGGGGGTAATTAGCCCTCCATGCATTCCGCGGAGGCCGGGTCCGGACGTTGACAATGCCTGACTGGAAGCTTACAGCCAGTACTAAAAGCGTCGTCTCCCCTGCATGTCACTCAGCTGGCGTGGCCACACCAGCCCTAGCGATCGTTCCTGAGTAGCGCTTCAGCTCTTTGAGATGCGCTCTTGTCATCATCTCACACACACAATCAACACACTCAGACATCTGCAACTCCACCGTTGGTCCCAATGCAGGGCGGTCTGCTCTTTACTATACAGCAAACATTTGTACCTTGCTTCGGTCAAATTGTGACATGTCACTGAACATCTCGCCCACTTATTAAACACGGCACAGGGCCACTCATCAGAGACATTCCAGCACTAATAGCAACTTTCCCAGTCAACCCCGTCCATCCTCCAACAACCGCCGATCTGCGCGCAGCTTATGCGGTTTGTTTACCGGCCTCCCTCCGATTGAAAATCACTTCCAACTCCGGCAGCGACAACGTGAACCCGTCCTTCTTGCCCTCAATGAAGGCCTCTGCCGTCTGGCCCGGCGCGAATGCCACGTCATACCGGTGAATGATCTGGCTCGCGCAGTATCGAACCTCCATCAGCCCGAGCTGTTTGCCGACGCACGAATACTTGCCTGGAACCCGCATATCAGCTCTCATGGTTTCTTGTAATTCCGATTGCAACGACCACAAAAAATGAAGTGAGATTAGAGTGCTTACCGGTGCCGAAGGGGACGAAGGCTGCAGGATCCTTGGCCAGTTCTGGCTGTGTAATCCATCGCTCTGGGATGAATTCGCTGGCGTGCGGAAAGATACGTTCATCTGTCACATTTAGGTTCCGTCAGCACTACGGAACTTCCGAAATACGTACCCGGACGTTACACGACCGCTCGAGGGGGAAAAAGAAAAAAAACAACAAAAAGGTTTTACTCACCTCGAAACATTGTGTACGTCGGCACTTGAATGATGGTATTGCCCGGGATAAACGTCCCGTCAATATCGAGGCCCTCGGGTGGCGTCATCCTTTGCACGCCGGACGGCACGGGCGGGTGCAGCCTCAGCGCCTCGTCGATGCATGCCTGCAGGTACGGCAACTTCGAGAGTGCGGAGTGCTCGGGTTCGGGATGTTCAGCAAAGTACTCGTCAATCTCATCCCTTAGGCGCTTGTAGACGTCTGGCTTCTGGGCTAATTCGAAAAAGAGGCAAGTAAGGGATGCGGCTGTTGTATCGCTGTGACGGGGGGAAAGGGAAAAAGAAATGTTAGCGGGGTCCGTTGCGGGGGCTGCTATCCCCTATTCGAACGGGGAACTTTACCTTCCAGCAACGATGATCAGATATGCGTCTCCATATAGATTTAAAGTGTCTTGCCAAGTGGGTTTCTTAATGGCCTGGTAGTCCTCCAGGACCCACGAGAAAACATCCGGGCGGTCGGGAGGATTCTGTGAGACATCGTTAGCTTTTGAGTTGCTGAGCCCCTGTCCAGCTGAGACGACAACTGAATTCATACCGCGATTCTCTCATCCACCTGAGAAGTGACAAACTTCCAGAACCTCTTGTTGTTTGCATTCAAGATCGGAGTGTTCTTGAAGATAGGGAACAACCACAGCATATGGCTGAACGACCCAATAGCCTGCATGTCTGTATGCAGGGAAGTCATGAAGTAGTGCTTAATGCCCTCCTTCAACATCCCGAAAGTCTTGCCAAATGCCAAGTCGCCCATTACGTCGAAGCTGTAAAAGTTGAACCAGTCGGCAATGTTGAACGGCTTGCCCTTGTGGGCCTCAATCTGATCAAGAAGCTGATTGGTGTAGTTGGCAACTCGGAACTCGTAGTCTCGTAGGGCTAGCTTCCATGTCAATAGACGGGACTGGGTAGGATCGGCAAGGGATAGATACCTTTCGAGCTGAACCCACGATCCCAGGCCTTGCGCCGAACAGAATGCTCTTGCTTATCGCGAACAAGCTGCAGGGAGTACATGGGATGCAGAACTCCGTACCACGGACCTTTGGTGCATGGTGATCTGTTGGAATGAATTGGCATGATAGCCTTGGGATTGTTGATAGACAACTCAGTCGGGCCTACAACCGAGTCATGTTAGTTGCACAACTCATCGTACGATTTCAGCCCTTTCCGGCCTTTCGTGCTTACCAATTCGTACGATATCGCCGTACGTGTTGTGAAGATCTTGCACCTCCGAGTACAAGTGCAGCTTCTTGAGCGCGCGTCTCGTGATGTACAGGTTCGACATGCGGGCCATCCACGGCCCGTTGAAGGAATTGAGCCGGTGAAAGCCCGCCCGGTACACGAACAAACTGGAGTAAATACCTGCGATCAGGGCGGCTGTGAGGGAGCATGCTGTTCTGAATGCGGCCACATTCGTAGGGAAAGTCTCAGAGGCCAGCTGGACAAGGGCCGCGGTGAGCAGTCCGATGCCCAGAGAGAAATTCCGGATCAGTGTCGTGGTCGAGATATCCCATTCTCCGATTCGGAAGACGAAAACATGAAGTTGAATTCCCACGACAAAGGAAAGGCAGTGGGCCTGGAAGAGTTGAAGGTCCGTCATCGCCATGGTGTCTGTGAGGCAGCGCGATTCAGGTCTGAACTTTTTTGGGTCACGAAAGAGAGCCCAGAAGAGAAGTCTGAGCCTTTTTGGACAACTTCATGTCTTCCCCGCTCCGCCGAGGCTCGTAGATATGTTGTTTGCGCATATGTTTGCTGTTGGACCTCCCCTATTAGGCGGGTCGCATAATCGCAGCCTGCGTCAGAAACCGTATCGCGATCGTCCAGCAGACCAACCAACGCAGCGTCAGATAGGAACAATAGAGACGTGTCAGAACAATAGCTCTTTCAATCGAGCAGATCGCATGCTGTTACTTCGAGTCAGAAAATCTGCCACTCTAATGGGACAGCCGCAGCCGCGTAGTCCAAACCGGTCGCGGAGCAGTACTCACCTATCCCCTGTAGGCGCGTTATTGCTCTCAGCCACCAACTGGGATTGTATTTGAGAACCGTTGAAACTCGTGTGATCCCATTGGATATCGAAGGAGAGACTCCCGTAGGCCTACGTCACGAAATGTTCGACTCAGAAGCTCCAACGGTTCTGACTCGACCACATCTGGGGTAAGTCGTGGGGTCTCCCCTCACACTCGCGGGGTGCAGAGCTCAGTGCGGAGTGTGGAGAAGAACAGAGTCAGAACGCCTCCATCGTCTGCCTCAAGGCCACACTGTTCCACAATCCCCCATGTTTTTCACGATCTAAGAATCCGGGGAAGATCTCGCACCCCGAGCAGTCTACCCCGTATTCTGCCCCGGTGTCTCTACCCCGCATGGGGCTAATCAACGGTTGTTGGAGATCCCGGGGGGCCGCCGCGTGACATTCGTGTGGGATGCCGAGACCTCGAGCCGGGTGCCAACAAACACAGCAGCCAACGGGTGAGTCGGACTCGGAAGACTAGCTTTCTCGCCGGCGGAGCCACAGTACCACGCGAGCTCGAGACATCCTTGTGCCGAATAGTCGGATCTTCAACAAGGGCCGATGACACCGTCGCCGTTGTTAAGCATTAGCCCCTTTGCCCCCATGCTTTGATCCGAAATCTTGGGATGAAAAGACAAGAATAGACGAGAATCAAGGATGCAATACAATGGATTGTCACAATTCTCGATCATTGTTCTCGGTCATAATATGTTCTGATTCATCAAGTAGATACCATTTCCAACGACAACTATGTACATGCAGTTACTTCAGGTCTATGACCACGCGACCTTGTATTTCCCCGGACTCCATCTCAGTAAAGATCTAGATGGCGTAATTGTCAGTATGTCTTCAGGCAGACGTCATAATTGGACATTCGGCGTTGCCGAGCTCGGATTCGGGTGCCGTACCTTTGTCAAGCTCCTCATGCGCCGAAGTTGAAAGTGAGTTTTGACCTTGCCCCGTGCAGCGATTTCAAGACATTCCTTGGCTTCGAGACGGTTACCCGTTTTGACGCCTGTGATAGCCGCTTGTCAGCACGTTCCCCAACACACAGGTGCATATGCAGGACACTTGAGCACACTTACCAAAGATGGTCAGCTCATCGCAGAGCATGGGCTCGACCTCTCCGATGGCCGGACTGCTGTGTTCGGGAACGCCCAAGCAGACGAGTTTGCCGCGGAAGCCCAACCATCGCGGTGACTGGATGTATGCTTTCTTGTTTGACGAGCACATCAACACGATCCTCGCGCCGCCGCCAGTGATCCTCTTGATCTCGTTCGCCAGGTCTTCTTCGGTGGGGAAGGATGTGAAGTCGACGAACTCCTGGGCTCCGAGGTCGCGGCAGAACTTTTCCTTGATGCCGAGGTCCATTGCCAAGACCCGGCAGCCGAGAACGTTTGCGTATTGAATCGCGAGATGGCCGAGGCCGCCACCGGCACCTGCAATCACGATCCAGTCTCCGTGGCGGGCGTCGGCGCGCTTCAACGCGGTGTAGACGCTGACACCCGCACACATCAATGGGGCCGCTTCGGCTGAGTCCAATCCATCTGGTACAGGTGTTACGTATCGTGCCGATGATAGACAGTATTGTTGAAGTGTTCCCGGTGTGAAGTAGCCCGATAGTTTAACCTCTGCGCATGACGACTCGCCACCTTGAAGGCATCGGTCTGAGATAATGACATGGTTAACATGGTGTAGGTGTGCTACTGGCTGACGAATGACTTACCGCAATTGAGACACGCATCTGCGGCATACTTGATGCCTACTCGTTGCCCAATGGCAGGTGTTGTTACGCCAACACCAACAGCAACAACCTCTCCGACTCCTACAATATCAAGTTAATAACACGTCAATATAGAGCTGACTCTCGTGTGCTTCTTTTGCGGAGTCAGAACACGAGCCGAAATGACGACTGACCTTCATGACCTCCCACCTGACCTGTGGTACTTGTTAGATCCCTGATATGTCGACCGCAATCTCGAATCGGATGCGACTTACCTTTTGGTGTAGGGAACGGCACTGATGAGAAAGCGTTCATGCAAAAGCCATAGTCTGTATGGCATACTCCTGAATATTGCCTGTGATAGCAACATAATCAGCAATCAGTCATCACAGGCTGAAATGTGTAGAACCATACAGTCGAACGAGGACTTCGCCAGGCCCAGGTGTCGGTATCGGGAGTTCGACAACCTCCGTCTTGGTCGTTCCGGGTTCGGTGTACACAACAGCACGGTTGAAATTGCTTTCGCCGCCCATGGTAGTCGCCATCAAAAAGCTATATCGATAAATCTGCACGTGTCCAAGTTCACAGTAAAGATCGCGAGGGATGCATGTCGTTATATTTCTCTTTTCGAGAGGAAGGGGAAAAGATCGGGCTCAGCATCCAACTTATCGGCCTGCTGTCTGGAAACTCCACACAAGCTCACACATGTACATGAAGTCTACTTTTGGCCGAAAAAACAACGCTCCTCAATTCCCGTCCCCCTCACCCTTTCGCCCCATCGGCGACTTGTGCCTAGTTTCCAATCACGGATGGCGCAGCCAATGCGACGGCGCCAGACGAAGTGCCGATGCACTGGCACGAGGCGATTTCTGGGCTGCCGGCGCCGAGACGGCGGGTCGAACTTGACTCGAACTGAGTCTGTATGCATGACCAACCTTGCAGGATATCATCTAAAACGAGCCGGCTGATGCTGCACGGCTCAGAGGGTGGTCGAGTCAGACCGGGAAGGAGAATCGGGAAACAATGTTCGATGATGGGATTTGAGTGTGGGTGAGAGCAAACTGACGAGTGAGAGTGAGCGGGAATGAAGAGTGAGTGTGAGAGAGTGTGTGTGCGTCTGTGAGGGGTGCGGCACGTTGCCGAGCTGTCTCCAACTTTTCCCCCACGGCATCCCGCAGCCCGCAGCAAGTGTCTGTGTTGTGTCAAGTTTATCTTCATACAGTTCATACAGCAGCAGCAGCGCACACTCTAAGTACCTTTTTGCCATGGAGCGCGGTGTTTCGGTAGTTGTTTTTCTCTTGTCCTGTTCGCTACCGACCTGGTAGGTAACTTGTTAGGTGACTAAGAATTCGTCATGTACTGCTAGTGCCGCTTGTCATCAGCCCGCATGTATCTCTGCTCCCCTCTTCTCTGGACAATGCAAGTACCTGTTTTTCTTCAGCAAAATGGCATTATGGGGCCCAACACGTTTCAACGGCCTTTCCCCGTCTCACCTTGGCAGTGTTGGTGCGGATGGCCGACATGCGAAAGCAACCAAGCAGCATCCAAACAGCCATGTAACCCGGGGTCCTCTCATCGGTGAGCTACCCCAAATGGACAATTCAGTCGCTGCAGGCCCCGCTTGCCGCGGGCCAGACTCCATTTCCACGCAATAGTCTATGTCAATCGCTGGCAGACATCGTGACATTGACGGTGGAGTGTCGGGCGAGGGGGCCCCTCGGTCGAAGACATGGCATCCCGGTCTTGTGCCCTAGCTTCTCTCCACGTCCCCCCTCCACTGGTTCGTTGTCCCTCACAATCACCAGCACAAACCACCCATCCCACCACCAGAGGCGAGGCGGAGGGGCGAGAAAGGAGTCGGAGAGCTCAACGCAACGCAGGGTCGCTCTCGCATACACTACCCGTCCCATCCCTCTTCTTGTTTCTCGCTCCTCTCTCTCCTCGTGTACTTTTCTTCCTCCTCGCGCGCCCGATCACAGACCCTGATTCACGCCGTTTAAACTCTTCTCCCACATTACGTACCTGCACGTAATTTGCCGCCATCCTTACCTACCAACCAACGGTTTTACAATAGATAATCGCCCATCATGGCTGCTAACGGCACCTCGAAGCTGGACTTCACCAAGTTCTACAATGTCATCAACGGCAAGCTGGAGACGACACCCAAGACCAGACATGGCTTGAACCCCTCCACACTCGAGCCCCTCGCCGAGGTGCCCCTCTCGACTGCTGAGGATGTCGACAGAGCTGTGCAGGCCGCGAGGGCCGCCCAGGAGGCTTGGGCCGAGACGCCCTACGAGGAGCGCAAGAAGGCCGTCGCTAAGCTCGGTGACCTGATGGAGGAGAACCTCAACGAGTTCGCCGTCATGCTGAGCAAGGAGCAGGGCAAGCCTGTAAGTACGATGTTGGGAGAACTAGCACATGGACCCTGCGCGAGCTCGCGAGCGAGTAATGCTGACGTACCGTGCGCTGCGCAGATTGGCTTCGCCCAATTCGAGATCTCTGAGGCCATCAAGCACTTCAGAGGTGTTCCTACGCTTCCCTTCCCCGAGGAAGTCGTCAGCGACGACCCCGACCGTCGCGTCATCACCAGATACGTGCCTCTCGGTGTTGCCGTCGGCATTGTTCCATGGAACTGTGAGTCTTCCCTAGGGCTTCCAAGATAGCTTTCGCAGAGAGAACTAACATCATTTCGCAGTCCCTATTCTCCTCGGTACGCTCCCAACGATCGCATTCATGACCCCCAGCACCTCACTGACGCAATCTCCCAGCTGTCGGCAAGATCTGCCCTGCCCTGATCACCGGAAACGCCTTCATCCTCAAGCCCTCGTAAGTCCCCATCCCTCCCCGCGCGCCGGCCCGTCATCCCATGTTTCAAGAGCGCTGACACGAGTCAAGTCCCTTTACCCCCTACTGCGACCTCAAGATCGTCGAGCTCGCCCAGCAGGTCTTCCCGCCCGGCGTCTTCCAGGCGCTCAGCGGCGACGACAACCTCGGCCCCTGGCTCACCTCCCACCCCGGCGTCGACAAGGTCAGCTTCACGGGCTCGACCGCCACGGGCAAGCGCGTCATGGAGAGCTGCGCAAAGACGCTCAAGCGCGTCACTCTGGAGCTGTGAGTGGAGCAATTCCCGCAACGGCAGCTAAATTGCAGCCTGCAACCTTGTTGCCGGGCAGGCCAGAAAAAATCCCGAATACTGACTCGTGAGCGCACAGCGGCGGCAACGACGCGGCTATCGTCCTCCCTGACGTCGACATCAAGGCCGTCGCGCCTAAGATCGTCACCCTGGCTCTGTACAACTCTGGACAGGTATGTTGGAAGACTTGGCGTCTGACAGGATCCGATCGGCTCCTGCAGAAGGTCTGTTTGGGTAGCCGCTAACGTGAACACTGCCAGGTCTGCATCGCTATCAAGCGCATCTACATCCACGAGTCCATCTACGATGAGCTCCTCACCGAGATGGCCAACGTCGTGAACAGCTTCCCTGTCGGTGACGGCCAGCAGGAGGGCACCATGCTCGGCCCCGTCCAGAACCAGATGCAGTTCGAGCGCGTCAAGGACCTCCTCAAGGACATTGAGGAGCAGAAGCACAAGCTTGCCGCTGGCTCCACGGCCCCTGCCTCCAACGGCAAGGGCTACTTCATCACCCCTACCATGGTCGACAACCCTCCCGACAACTCTCGCATTGTCGTCGAGGAGCCCTTCGGTAAGTTTCCCACCTTGCACTCATCTCGCAAACGAAAGTGTTGTCCAGCGACTAATGCAAGACCAACGCAGGCCCCGTCTTCCCCGTCCTCAAGTGGACCGACGAGAAGGAAGTCATCCAGCGCGCCAACAACACCGACATGGGTCTCGGTGCCTCGGTCTGGTCCAAGGACCTCGAGAAGGCGCAGGCCATCGCCAAGAAGCTCAAGGCCGGCAACGTCTGGATCAACACGCACTTGGAGCTCCAGTACGACGCGCCCTTCGGCGGCCACAAGCAGAGCGGTATCGGATACGAGTACGGCGCCGGCGGCCTGAAGGCGTACTGCAACGCCCAGTCCATGTTCATCACCAAGGCATGATTATGATACCAGAGCCCCTGCAAAGTCTTACGAGCTCATAATGTAACGAATTAAAAAAAGATCAAAACATCCAAGCTGTAGAGGAAAAGGTCGGTGTGGGCTATCTGTCGGTCAGCAGAGCGTGGCAATCTTGCTGGGCTTTTTGGCCCGGTACCTGTTTCGCACTAGTAGATCAGTACCAGAGTAGTGTAGATAAACCAAAGAACCCTTGATTCTTCAGACCCGACTGGCCCGTTCGCATTGATTGAATGGCTGCATTGAAGCTCTTCGGCGTTACTGTCTCAAAGGATTGCATTGCCCCGATATTTCGCATGATGGGGTCCGGCCTTTTGGGGGCGAGGCCTGACAATCCGGAGAGCAGTATCGGGGAGTTTATGGAGCAATTATGGAGCCCCTGCCGAATAAGCGCTGGTTGCTGCCTGGCTAGTGAGCCCATTCTGCAAGACCCTGGAGCAGGCAATTCGCGGTGTGTTGACTGTATCCGTAATCAGCAACAAGTGCGCGTCGATGGAGGGGGAGAAGGGTCCATCCGGAATACGCAAGCCTGCTGCCCGGGGTGCGGGAAATAGTTCCGCTTTCACATGGGTGCGGCGGGGTAGTGCGGTGACAGGTGAAAGCGGCCCCCTCTCACATGGGGATACGAGGGGAATTGTTTCGTACGGGGATGTTTGGGGCGAGCTAGGACGGAGAATTGGTCGCATTGAAACGGGGTCCGTTGGGAATTTGATTCTCTCCGCAGGGGGCGGGAGAAAAGGAGTTGAATCCCCGCTAGGGTTGATGGCAATTCAAATATCATGCATCTCCAATTAGGTTCCCCATTCTTTTATCACCTGATAGGTGTTGAGTTGCTCAATATGAGTATCATCATCTCTCAAACACATGTCCACGACGTCCACACTTAAAAGGGCCAGGAAGACATTCATGGCGCCGAACTCTTTCTGTCAGAAGCACCCAGAACCATGGACGAAGATAAACGAGTAAAATCAAGTCTTCGGTGGAGGATGGTGAGGAGAGGACCAAATATGCGTCTTTGCTCAAGCTTCAGCCTCGGTAATTGTTCTTCTTCATCTTCTTCACTCAGTTGACGCAGAGTATTGAGAGACGCAGCTTCGTAGCACGCCAAGTGACGGCATTGATGTTCTATGGAGCTCACAAAATCGCATTTGCCCAGCTGAGGACCGCACCAAGCCAACGCTAGAAGACCAACACAGCTGGTAAAGTCAGGTTGATTCGTGTCAGTATCAGCCGTTAGATACCAGCGACACCTCGCGGGAGCATACTTGCAGACAAGCAAAGCGGTGGGAAAGTCAAGCATTGGTATGTTTGAAGAGACTTCAGAGCCCAAGGCACATTCTACGCGTCTGCTTCATCGCCTAGGCTCCACCACACCACCGCATATGAAAGCCGAAAAGGGTGCGCCTACATTCTAGGGCTACCAAACGCCGTCAAAAGCCATGAAGGCCAAAAGTCGACTTGTGAATTGGTCCGTCTGATTCACGCATGGTAGCGACGCTTGTTCTATTGTCTATATACTGACCCAAGATGAAGTGGTTGACTCAGAACCATTGAAAGGTGATATCACAAGTCAATTACTAGATTTCTTGTGAGCTTTGATCTATTCTCGAGCATCATGCGTGGGTAGTGGGGATACTAAGTCGAAAATATTGGCTTTTCTTGGTCTGGCTACAGTGATGGCCCGGTATTTTATGAAGCCAGTAGTTTCAGGTATGTTCCCAAAGCCATATTAAGAGCAAAGTTTAAGAGATTCCGTCCAGGTAAGTCAACGTTGTGTATCCGTACTTCCACTTGGGGGCGGACCTGCGTTTCTATACTGGTTTGTCATCAGGTCATTCGTTGGCTTGTGCTGTGCTACTAGTCTGGCTGAGCTCGCGTCGGCGTTCCCTCACTCTGACAGCCAACACTTCCCGGTCAGCCAATTAGCGCCCAAGAGGATCAAGTCATTCCTCTCGTGTACTATTGCCATTTTCTGTTGGGCAGGGGCCATCTACACCTCCGGCACATTAGTTGCGGCCACCGTGGTGATTAGAATGGCTTAGCTGCTCAACCTGACATTCAACCCAGACCCACGGATCACGTTCCTGGTGTATCAGATCATCACAGTAACAACGTGTTCATTCGATCTATTCGAGGGTCTTCTTGGATTAGCTGCAGGGGGCTCACTGTTCTTCTGTCTTGCGTCTCTGATCGTCATGGCCCTTGTATCCTTCTCTCCGACAAAAGCAGACAATCAAGACTGTGTTCGTCGACTTTGAGAATACATCGGGTTGGCCTATCGGTCTGGCATATTTCCTCGACGTGAATGCATCAAGTTGGTGTTTCTCTTGCTTACCTAGATGCTGCTGTTCATATCTGGCAGACGAGATACTGGAACCTCGAAAGAACGTGCCTAAGGCCTTGCTGTGGACTATTGTAGTCGGCACGGCCAACGAGCCTCCAATGATGCTGGCCATACCATTTTCTGTAAGCGACATAAACGAAATCATCAATAACAGTTTCGGGTTTGTCTCTCTCGCCCTTTTTCTTCCGGTGTCAGGTAGGGTGCTTGGTTTTTCTCATCACAGTGGCTGCTATCATTCCAATTCACGCATGGCGGTCCCGAATGGCGTGGGCTTTCGCACACAACAGGGGCCTCCCATTCCATCGATGTCTCGCGGCAATTGCTCCAGCTACCTTTCACACACCCATTTAGGCTCATTTATGGTCGTGTATTTGGATCAGTCTCATTCGATCGGTGTATCTTGGGTCGTAAAAAAACATTCAATGCTTTTATTTCCGTTGGCATACTATTCCAATACATCACATACGCTATACCCATTATGCTGATGCTATGGAACGGAAGGGAAACTTTGGCTAATGGACCTCTTCGGCTTGGCAGATTTGGCCTTGCCACGAATATCGGCACCTCGACATGGTCATTCAGCCCAATGGTTTTCTACTCTTTCCCATATCATCTTCCAATCGTGGCCAGCAGTTACGTTGCATGCATTCTCATTGGTTTCATCCTAAATTTTAGTATTCATTACTGAGTGATCTGCGGGAGGTCTAAATGTCGCTGCCGCATGCTGGTGACATGATTGCAGAGTAGGTGTTATTGTAGATTATTCTATCATGTGATTTATACGTATGAAAAGGACTTTTCATCATATACCTGCTATTTCCTAATTTCGGTGTTTTTGGTCGCTCTTGTTGATACAGAGTTTGCAAGCGTCGGCCTGCTTAGGGTGGGGTCAACCTTGGCGAAGTTAGTTTCACGGAGACATCCAGACGGATAGACCCAGATACCACTTAACAACAACACCGCTTATAAATCATATCAGCACTGATCTCAACCCAAACGGAGTTTACTCATTCCGATTCAGGAAACCTTTGAACCTTCGGGTCCGAACCCACGGGGTTACGGCTCATATCGCCATGTTTGATGATAAACTCAGTCAAGTCTCTACACGACTCATTTCTCCACTTTCAATACTCCAGATCCTGACCATTCACTCTTTCAAGCAAGCTGAGTTTAGCATCCCTAAATACAATTAATCATCAACGATGAGAGACATTTCAATGGATCGTCGGGTTCAGCGGGAACGGGACCCAACTGGCGACAATGTTCCCCGTCGAACCAGAGCTGCCCTCATGTATGGGATCAACGAGTTTTGATTATAAATAACGAATGTCCTCAACTGTCTTCTTGATGATCGTCGCAATAACTATCGCCCCTTTTCTCTGCTGAGGGATCTATCACACCGCACTTATTACTACTTGAAGTTACACTTGAAAGGGACCTCTTCTCTATTTTCATAATAGTCATGTCTCTCCCATCTTCTTACAAGGTCGCTGTTGCTGAGACTCCCGGCTCACCGTTGGTTCTCAAGGACATCCCAATGCCCACGGTTGGGGACAGACAAGTTCTTGTCAAGGTCCTCGCTTGCGGCGTCTGCCACACTGATGCTGTAGTTGCGGCCGGCTACTTCGGCAACTCCTTCCCGCGGGTGCCTGGCCACGAGATCATCGGAGATGTCGTACAAGTCGGCAGTGCTGTTAAGGAAGTGAAGCCTGGAGATCGTGTTGGTGGCTCTTGGCATGGAGGTCAGTGAAACGGTTGTTGGACAAAATCGCTTACTAATTCCAACTTTTTAGGTCATGACGGCACCTGTCGTGAGTGTTCTCGCGGGCTTGTACAGATGTGCCAGAACGAAGAGGCTCATGGAGTAACCCTCGACGGTGGCTTTGGCGAATACGTCTTGATGCGCTCCCAGGCTATCGTCAGAGTGCCTGCAGATATGGACCCCGTCGAAGCGGCTCCTTTGATGTGCGCCGGGCTCACAAGCTTCAATGGTATTCGGAAGATGGGCATCGAGGCTGGCGGTCTCGTCGCTGTTCAAGGGCTCGGTGGTCTCGGACATCTCGCTATCCAGTACGCGAATCGCATGGGATACAAAGTGGTGGCCTTGAGTTCCGGTAGCTCGAAGAAGGACTTCGCGGAGAAGCTGGGTGCGCACCATTACGTCGATACCAGCGTCGAAGACCCAGTGAAGGCCCTGACTGCACTTGGTGGTGCCGATCTCATCGTCGCCACCGCTCCACACGCCAAGGCCATCTCACCTTTGGTCAACGGTCTCCGATCGCTGGGCAAGCTTCTTGTGCTTGCCCCAGTTGGAAACGTCGAGATCGATACCACGGTCCTGTTGCGCAAGGGTGCCTCTGTACTCAGTTGGCCCAGCGGTAATATCACCGACGCCGAGGAAACCCTCGAATTCTCAAAGGTTCATGGTGTGAAGTGTCTGGTTGAGAGATTTCCCTTGGAGAAGGTTAACGAAGCTATGGGCCACATGTTGACGGGATCTGTTAGGTTCCGTAGCGTCCTGGTCGTAGACTGAGATTGAATAAAGCAGTAGAACGGTCTGGATTTACAGATTAGTTGAAATGAAGATGAATGGGTAAAATCATCATCGGTTACAGAGTGCCGCTTTTCCCTTTGCTAACACAACTTTCTTTAAGATAACCTACTGGGTACTCTGTGAGGTACCGCCGCTGTCAATTTTGTCGTTGTTGTCGCTGTTCCCGTCGTTGCTGTTGTCATCATCTCTTCTGTTGCCATGGTTTCTTATATCGCACTTCTATCTGCAGCTCTCTTCTTCTCTACCGTCTTCATCTCTATCGCATTTCGCTGTCCGAGATGAAATGAATCTGTAATTGCAAGGATCGGCGTGTGCTAGTGTCGAGTTTTATGCGTATTCGGGTGCGTTTGGCCTTTTGAGTCGCTTTCGGTATTGGATCCCCTTGAATCAAGCCAAGGCGCGGGAAACCGTTACGAGTCAGAGGAAAGTCATCTCTATAGGCGTGGATGCCCGTTGTGTTGCAGCTTTATTTGGGGACTTGATTGAAAGTGCCCGCCAAGAACTCCCCGTATGGAGTTTTAATCGGGGTAGATCCGGAGATATTGCTGGAAAGTCGCCGTCGACGACGTGGGACAAATGCATATAAGAAGGCTGATTTTCTTCATCTGAACCAGGCCGTTCATCTCAACCATCAGACCAAGCTCCTACTTCATCCCTCGTGCAATTTGTCACATACGTCGATCATCTATCTAACGCTGAGCGACATTTCTTATCGCCACATTTCCAGCAACAACATTTACCAGACAAAATGAAGGCCGCCATTCTCACAATCATTCTCAGTGCCTTTACCAGCGTTTCTGTTGCAGGTGTCGCCGGCGATAGCAGCAACGTCCTCATTTCTCGCCAGGGTAATTTCTGTGGCTCTGGCAATTGCGGTGCCTGTGACACAGTCCAGAAGATTAAGCAATGCTGCAATGCACCTGATGGAAAGCCAACGGCAGGCCGGTGTTCTATTTGCCCGTGTTGAGGCGCTCATTGCAAATGGGTATGTCCACAAATACTCAAGACCTTCTTGTTGCCCTCCAAGACTACTGACAAAAGCTTACTTGATTCCCTCCAGATTTCTTCAAATTTAAAGACATACAACTAGACTCTATATATTGAGAAAGAAATAACAACAATTCTAGAAAAGCCTTGTTACTCAAATGCAGAATATTATAATCTAACCGCGGAGCTTGCAATGCATTCCATACTCACCATTCCAATTCCAGCGAAGAACATCAACTCGTCGTACGTCCTCGCACAGGACATCTGACACATTCATTGGTCTAGGAAGCATGCGATCTGTGAAACCTGCGGGCTGGATTTCATACTCTCCTAGCCCCAACACCAAGTGCATAAGCGACTGTTTCCACTTATTGCGACAACGAATGAGGAAAGCCAGGCTTTGCCAACATTCTCATCTGGACTACAAACAAATGCGTCCCTTCCAGAAGATATCAATTACACTAAGTGTAAGGGAAAGCAATTGCTATGAGGACTCGTGTGAAGGCTCCTTCGATTGCACAATGTTTCCGTTGAGTTCTCATTGCTCCTTTCAGTATAGTAGTGCCCTGCCTTTGTGAAAATAATGTTGGTTTTCCTGGGTCGTGTGGGTAACTTGGTGCTGGTGCTGTGTGCGTTTCTTCTACTCCTAATGCAGGGAAGTGGGGGGTGCAGACGCAGAGGAGCGTGGGAGCGAAAACGGAAGTGCTGTAAAGAATTTGATTGGCCACTTCTCTCACACAGCTGCCCTGAAACTTTTGCCGGCGGCACTAGGGGCCCTGTTGTTGCGTCTGCTCTCTGTCGTCGACATATCTTATAACTCCAGATGCTGCCGTTGACTGGTCCCTTCTTTGATTTTTAGGCATGCTGACTTGTCCTACACATTTGTTTTTCTGCGTCTCCTCCTTCTCCCGCTCCCCTTCTCTGTCCTCAACCTTGGGCACGCTGGTCACCTATCCATTCATCTCTAGTTCCCTCGATCCTTACGGCATTGCTGCCGGCCTCAGATTACGCCACTGCAACGCCGAACACGCATCCACTAGCAAATAGGCCAGTTTCGTTCCGCATCTCTTCCAGGGCGATTTCTCGATTTCTCCGGAATGTCGAAACTGTCGATTGAGGCCATACTTGCCCTTATTGGACTTGCCATTACCGTCCCTGGTGTTTGGCTGGCTTATTTGCAATTCCGATCCCTCCGTCAAGCTCACCGAACGGCGCAGCTTCCCAGTAAGCTCTCTCATGCTTCAAGTAATTACTTGGGAGCGCATCTGATCACTCACGGCTTTCTCGGCCCTTAGCTTGGTTCACCGACGGGCCTACCAACCATTGTACCGACCATTTCCAACTTAATATAATCATGGTGCGAGCGCAGTGGCAGTGGTACTCAAGCAACAAATCCGCCGGAAATATATCTCAGCCTTCGTTGTCTATTCCCTAGTAACAGACACTACCATTTAAGGGTATAACACGTGTAGACAGTGGCATGGTCTGACGGAGCTTCTCTAAATTTTCCGGATTCGGGCGAACAGTGGACATGCCGGGGATGGTTGAGTACACTGCTTTCACAACGGATTTAGTGGCTATTTAAGGAGACGAGAATGTCCTTAGGTTGATTCCAGCTTCAAGATTGACTTCTCATATGCATGGCATGTACATGTCACTAATTGATGGCTTTGTCGATCTTGTTGCGTTCTAATGCCAACACATTAATGATTGGAATTTTGGTGCTCATGTGAGCTCTACGAGCGTACTGGCATTGGTCCCCCGTCCGCCGACCAGTGTCAATTCGCTGGTCGGATCATACTCGCCCAGTGACCTCGGCCTCCCAACAATCAAAAGCTTCGGTGACAACGTGCCTCTGCTGGTGCCTTCTGTATCCTGAGAAGACACGAACTGCCGGACATTTTATGATATGTAGCCAGTCAGAACGCGTAAGGACCGATCAACCTTTAGGCATCAAGTGCGTAAGAAAAGAGAGTTGAATCCAGCGTGCGGCATGGGGCTATTTGGTTAGGGAGAAAGAGAAAGAAGAGGCGTGGAGTCAGTGGTGAGGAGGTACCAAGGTGTAATTCGAATATCGATGTTGTTGGGTGGAGCTGGTCTATCTGCACTTTACGTCTATGGTCTTGGCCTGAGCCATCAGTTACGAGATAGAACCTGTGCTGTCCTTTGCGAAAAACCTTTCCTTCCCCAGCACTGCAGCATTCTGTTCTTATCTTGTCGTCTTGTCTATGGCTACATGCTTGGAGATGCTCAGCACTAGACAGATCAAGGCACAGAACGAAGAGAGGCACCGTACTTTAGTACGGAACCCAAGGCAATAGGCGGGTAGGTACGGCCTGTGTGGACGTGCCTTGGAACCCTCTCCACTTACCCCAACTTTCATGAATTAAGGTATGGAAGGTTCCTTACTTGTGTAGGTAGGCACCTGGTGCACATAGTAGCCCCTAAAGACGCCCCTAATTTCCCCCCACTCCCCCATTTGTCTCCTCGTCTGCACTACAATGTCTTGTCACTTCTGGTCCAACCAGGAGGTACACTACATACCCAGCCTTTCCAAGGCACTTAATGGGTCTCACTGTGGCTCAGAGGCTGTGTGGCTTGTGCGGTCTACTGAAGCATTTTGGAATGCTGTGACTGAGGTGAGGTTAGCAATTCGCGGGCTAGCAGCTTTGGATGTCTGTCTTACCCGCCCGTCGTGTCGTCGGGTCTGTTCAGCCAGTCAAGTGTTGCTCCGGTCTGTTGGAGGCTCCACCCGTAGGGGGCCTTGTGTTGATTGGTCGCTGTGGCCTGTGCCTGCCCGCTTAGGCCACTTAGGTACCCCCAAAACCTTGACCATCGTCGTCACCACACCTCGGCTCTCTTCCTGGGAACGCAGTACAAATTATCTACAACTTCTTACCACTGAGCAACGCAGCCACAAAATGTTTTTCCTTGGACTTATACTGCTGAGACATCAAGAAGCATATCCAACACGAATCGGCCATTCTTTCCTATCCACTTCGTCCTCGATAGACTTTCAATATCTGTCACAATGTCGAAGCTATCAACGGAAGCAATTTTCGCCCTTATCGGACTATTCATCGCAGTAGGTGGCGCTTTACTTGCCTACTTACAATGGCGTCTCGCCTATCAAGCTCAAAGGAGTCTACTTCCCGGTTAGTTTTCCCACGCCAAACATAATGACTTAAGAGAGTAAGTATGAGATAGCTGACATATACAACTTCTATTAGTTTGGTCTGCTCACAATTCTCCCTACCATCCTCCCGACGAGTACCAAGTCGACATCCTGATGGTACGGGCGCAACGTCGTGGGTACTCAAGCAACAATTTTGGCGAAGGCATCTCTCAGCTCCTGTCATCTGTATCCTGACGAGAAACACACTATCGAAGCGCGCCTGACAAGTCAAACCAGATGGCAATCACATAGAAAATTTACGGCATATATACGGAATTTTGAGGGAAATCAAGCATGTTGGCAAGGTGTTGGTGCATGGGTTTGCGCTGGCCATTTCTCTTGAGATCAAGATTATCGTTTCAAGAAATTTAGAGGTGATGTTGAAAAGCAACCGTCGAGAACTGGCTTCCCGTCGACGTCCCCCACCTGCATGGCCCATGCATCCAAGCCCCAGGCGATCTAACAGGCCTCACGTCAATTGCACCAATGTCACGATATTTCAGTGAAGCTTTTCATACATCTGCCGCCCAATCTCCGCAGCAAGCTGCAAACCTCATGCCTTCTCCTTGATACATCCCCAGGATCATGCCTTCCATCTCAAACTTCCACACCACCCAACATCTCGTCAAAAATCTCAAAATTGCCCTCATTCTTCCGATCGTAAACCGCAAACCACATTTCCCTCCACCAACCCCCCGCAAATTCCGCTTCACCCAGCACCTCCAACCAACACCTCACAATCTCCTCTGGTGGATTTCTGAATGCACCACATCCCAGTGCGCCCAACACCAATAAACTGTGGCCCCTCGCTGCCGCCATCCTCAGACACAGCCTCATCTTATCCATCGTCAAAACCCGATCATTCGCCTTTGCAAATTCGTATTCTTCATCAGACCCGACCCTCACCTTCCTCACCTCCGGTCTTCGAATTGCAGCGATGCTGAGCACGCTCACCACCGGTAGATCAGCGTGCGCTGTTCCCGGGACAAGGAGGTTATGTCCGCCCGCCATATCGCCCCGGATTACCACCACATCAGGCGAATACAGTCCCATCCGCCTTCGAAAGGGATAATACCGTTTGTGCAGGCTCAAATACAGCGATGAGCGATAACACATAGCCTCCTCCTGCGCAACAGCGCCCTTCAACCATCCACCTCCAGCGTGGATATCCGACGCCATATTCAGCACCGCCACGCGCCCTCCATCAGGTCTCTCCGCCGCAAGGTCGATCGCCGCATTGAACGTGTCTTCATTCACGATCTTGATCTTCGTGCGCGGATGCCCAGGACATGTGTGCGACTTCAAAGGCGGTAGTTCCGAGAGATGCAGCGACTCGGACGCAGTCGCATCCAGATGTGGCAGGTTGAGCAGGATGCCGGGCAGGACGTTGCGGGTCTCTTCTGAGACAAGGGCAAGTGCATCGTTGGAGCGGTCGCCTCCCTGGCCGCCGCGGGAGCTTCTTGATGATGAAGATCCTCGAGAACCTCTTGGTGAGCGGGATCCGCGAGAGCCTCTGTAAGAGTGAGAGCCGCGGCTGCTGGATTGTGACGATGACCCACTTTCCCCGTTGTTGGAGAAGTATGATGAGGACTGTGATGGCCCTGCGGATTGTTGGGGCCGTTGGTTTTGTTTGCGAGGCCGATCGCCGCCGCCTCCGGACAAATAATCGAACAGGCTGGTCTGGCGCGACATCGCGATTGTAGGTGGTGATGTGCAGAAGTTGAAGTTGGGGAAATCGTGAGACGGAGGTTGGTGTTGGTTTTAGCGCATGGCTGCCTGGAGCAGATGAGATTTCGACGCCAGGGCGCGGCGCGTGGTGGGGTATCGCGAAACTTCGACAGCGGACCGTCCCAGGCCAGGCGACCAAGCACAATCTTGGTGCCTAGACGTAGGCACGCGATGATTGTATGAGGTAAGTTGACGTCTAATGAAGGTTGTCCCTGGAAGACGTTGACGGATTAAAGTTGCGGGACTGAAGATGAGATGGCGGGGGGAAACGTTTGGGGCTGGGCCCACTAGCTGTGTAGATACCTAGCGTGCAACCTTGCGCTACCTCTAGCTCGGGTAACTCACGTGTGATGGACTGACCGGATCATAAGAGACTGCACGAGACATTGAACTGGATTGTAATGCATGGGTATCATCTCAGATTTTTGTCTATGATTTTGTACATGTACATGTTGTTACAGCGCGGTACAGGCGCACCTCAAGCCTTCGTCTTGATCGCGCCCTCAGGAATCGCATCCCCCGCCTCAAACTTGCGCGGGATGAGGCCCTCAGCCATGTCAATGGCGCCCTGCATATCATTCTTGTTAAACAAGAACAAGCCCTGAATGGCCGCCGTGCTGGTGAACCTTCCAGCCGTCTCGCCCTTACCGTTGCCGAACAAGTGCAGCTCATCAAGCCTGTTGAGGAAGCGCTCGCGGCCAGAACCGTCGGCGTCCACGTCGCCGTAAAAGCGATCCCACATCTGCCCGGCCTGGTACCGCGTCGCCTCGCCGATGCGCATCATCATATCCACGCGGCCGGGGCGGATCAGCGCCGGGTCGAGGCGTTCGATGTGGTTCGTCGTGAGGAAGGCGATGCGCTCCTCGCCGGCAGCCACACCGTCCAGTGCATTTAGAAGTCCCGAGAACGTTACGCTCGCGCCGCTGTACCCATCCGCATCGCGCTGACGGCGGTTCACAAACGCGGCGTCCGCATCCTCCAGCAACAACAAACTCCGACGGGGCAGCTTCGTCAGGAGGTACGCCAACTTATCGTCCGTCATACCCATCTCGCTCAGATTGATCATCGCCACGCTGAAGTCCAGCTCGCCCGCCAACGACTGGATGAACGAACTCTTTCCACTCCCGGGCGGTCCGAACAGGAGGTAACCCCGACGGTACGGAATGCCGCGGTCGACATACCACTGCTGCCTTGTCAAAAAGTCCCTCACATCGTCCACAATCCCCTCCTTCACGCCCTCGTCCAGTATCACCGAGCCCAGCGGGCGCTTCTTCCTCGGATCGCCGAGCGGCGCCCACTCCATGCCGCGCGCCGCGTACACCACCGTCTTGCCCTCGTTCGCCTTCGCCGCGAGCGCGTGCGCCTCGCCAAACACCTCCTCGAAGACGTGCCGGTGCGCCCACAGCGCCGTCAGCTGCACGATCTCGTGCGGCTCGCCCGTGTTCATGTTCGCCGTGCTGTGCTTCTCGCGGTTCACCGCGATGTACGCGTTGCCGTGCTTGACGATGTGCCTGCCATATCCGGGCTGTAAGAAAAAATGCGCGTTCGCGGGCCCGCTGGCCGCGCCGCCACGGGCGTTCGAGGTCGTCGTGGACACGGAGAGGTTGTGGATGCGGGTGATGCGGGAGGCGACGAAGCCGGCGGCCTCGCGGGGCTGGGAGAGCCAGGCGAGGATCCAGGGGTAGGCCGGGTCCTGCTTGCTGATCTCGACGTTGACGAGGAGGCGGCGGCGGGCGGCTCCGGCGGCGACGAGGGCGCCTTTGCGAGCGAAGGCGGCGGCCGCGCCTAGGCTGGCGAGGCCGATGCCGCCGGCGAAGAGGGGGTTGTTGAAGAGGGCATCGAGGTTGAGGATCGACGGACCGGCGGAGGCGGTCGCTGTTGATGTTGTTGTCGCTGGGTCGGGGGAGGCCATTACGGGCTGCGATGGTGGTGGTTGGTGTGCCATCGAGCTGGCATCGTGGGGGTGTTTTTTGGTGGTGCGGGTTTGATGGTTGAAGAATTGATGAATTTTTGGGGAAGCTAGGGGCAGGGATGACGCACGGAACTGGGGCCGGGGGTGCTGAGTGTGGCGCCGATTCAGGAGCCCCACACGGCCCCAGGCAGCTTGTCATCGGAGGGTGCCATTGGAAGACCCGATTCGCATCAACATATAGCTGTATTGATGTGTATCGATATATCTGGGCATGTTGTTCTAGATCACGAATTGATCAATTTTAAGGATGCACTTGTGAAGTATGAGAGATCTATGGCAGGCGCAAGCTATTGCGCCGCCACAGCGTCTACAAGTCGGCTCGACCACTTCGCATGAAGCCGCCCAATCCATTCTCCCCAGGGCAATTTGATGAGACTAGACACCAAGGTACTGTGAGAGTCATTTCTTCACATGTTTCAGTGCGATCATACCAAACCATTCGGCGCTCAACACAAGCGCAGGTCGGCCTCCGACTGTTTGAGTCGGGGCTCACTCTGTGCAAGCGGTTAGTCGCACTAGTGAGACAAGCCGTCAAGTCTTAATGCCAAAACACTCCGCCGCGCATGCAAGACATCTTCGAATTATCCCGACTGACGTAGTCGGCGGTGCGTTATCGTTAGCCGTGTGACCGATTGTCTAGATGTCGGCGCATTGGTCCATGGGAGATCTACCTCGATGGCGGGAAGGATCTCCCATTCCCGGCACAAGCTCAAGATTGCACCCGCCGCTAGTGCTGCCGTAGTGTTGACGGTGTTGAAGATATGAATCATTGCACCCAAACGGCGCTAATGGCGCATCTTTGTTGTCACTGGCATATAATGGCCGATAGCTCACTTCGACTTTGAGTTGGGCCTGATCTGCCTCTCTGTAGATGCAGGCTCCGACTTGGATATTGGATTGCGACGAGACCAGATGGCATCCTCGACAGAATCAAGGTCGCTACGAGAGGAGGACACACCGACCGCAAGTCAGGATCACATCACACACGACCCCGAGAAGGCTGAAAGGCCAGCAGACGGCCGCGCAGAGACCTCCAATGACCCAAGCAGCCAAACTGACGGAAAGAAGGAGTGGAAATGGGACGACGACCAAAGTAACCCGTACAACTGGCCATTGCGGCTTAAGATACGGCAGATCGTAATGCTTGCAGCGGCAGCATTCACAGCGTGAGCCCGGAGTTGCCTTCTCAGAGATTCACATCACTGATACCTCATACAGCTCCGTGGGTACCTCTATCATAAGCCCAGCCGACACCCAGCTCGTCGAGGAATTCGGGGTCACCTCAACACAGGCCGTCCTGCCGCTATCGCTGTACGTCTTCGCCCTCGGCCTGGGCCCGGTCGTCGGCGGTCCTCTTTCGGAAACGGTGGGACGATACCCAGTCTACCTCGTCAGCCTCCCTCTTGGCGGTCTCTTCACTCTGGGCGTCGGCTTCTGCCACAGCTTCCCCGGCATCTGCATCTTGCGCTTCCTCGCGGGTTTCTGCCTTTCCCCCAGTCTGGCCATCGGGTCTGGCACGATTAACGAAACATTCCGACCGTCTCAACGAGCATTGCCATCGACCATCTACATCCTGATGCCGTTTCTAGGCCCAGGTCTTGGGTAAGGCACCTTCACTTTGAAAGCTGCTGTGCTAAACCTCCGCAGCCCCGTCATAGGCTCCTTCGTAGTAACCCGCAAAGGTTGGCGCTGGACGCAATGGACGCTCCTCTTCTTCATCCTCACCTCCATGCTCACCACCCTCCTCGCGCGCGAGACCTACCACTCCGTCCTCAAACCCCGACGTCAGAAACACCTCAACCTCCCCACCGAACCCTGCAAACCCGCACTCGAGCGCATCCAGGCTTTCGCGACCACGTCCCTCACCCGCCCCATCCGCATGATGCTCACCGAGCCGATCGTCTCCTTCGTGTGCCTCTACGTCGCCTGCGAGTTCGCCACGCTCTTCTCCTTCTTCGCCGCGCTGCCGTACGTCTTCGAGACGGTGTACGGCTTCAGCGTAGAGCAGGCGGGGCTCGTCTTCATTTCGATCGCCGTGGGCTGTGTCCTCGGCGCCGCGACCGTGCTCCTGTGCAACGCCCTGCTCTACCTCCCGCAGACGAAGAAGCACCCGCCGCACCGCACGCCGCCCGAGTACCGCCTCTACCCGGCCATGATAGGCAGTCTCGGCATGCCGCTGGGGCTGTTCTGGTTCGGGTGGACGGCGAGGGCGGACGTGTCGTGGGCGAGCCCCGTGGTGGCCATCATGCCATTTGCGTGGGGCAACATTTGCCTGTTTGTGAGCACGATACAGTACCTCGTGGACGTGTATCGCGGGACGACGATTGCGAGCGCGACGAGCGCGAATAGCTTGGCGCGGTATATTCTTGCTGGCGCTTTCCCGCTGTTTGTCGTCCAGAGTACGTGAATCCCTCGACCCCCGTTCTTGACCGAGTCATTGGTAGCTGACGGCGACAGTGTACCGTAATTTGGGGATCGGCTGGGCGAGCAGCTTGCTTGGCTTCATCGCGCTGGCATTGATGCCGGTGCCGTGGGCGTTTTTCAAGTGGGGACGGCTGATTAGGCAAAAGAGCAAGTTCGACACGGTCAAGACGTGACGAGGTGGTTTTGATGGTGTTGGGGGAGCTGGGAAGGGGGATCCCTGACGATGGGTGTTACTGACGGCGGGTTCTCTTCAAGAGTGGCAGCGGGCGCTAGCAGGCCACCCATGAGCGCGGTGACACGGACTCGGGACGCCCTCTGGTCTGGACCCTGAGTGAATGCGACCGGATACAAGCGAAACGGAAGAAAAGAAACGAACGTCGGACTTTGAGATGGTGCATGACATGATGCTACTGCGGTATGATATGTCAACCTGCCAAAAGACTGACAGCCGGCCACGATGTTGGATCGGTGGCGCAGAGCGGCAGTTCTCCAGCCGGGGGAAAACAACAGCACCGCCCGGGGAAGCCATCGCTAGGAGCCGATGTAACTGGATCGCTCCCGAACATGGGGTGCGGAGACAATGGCCCCCCAAATTGGACATGGGCCAGGAACATTGAACTGTAGGAACGCCGATGGCAAGGGTTCGCCAGGACGGTGTGAGGGGTTGTTTTAAGTGCCGTTTTCCCTTTGAAAACTTAGAGGGGTTCGTACTAAGAATCCTCGTTTTGGCTTTTTCTCGCAAGAACGAGCGCAATATGAGACGTGAGACGCGCATTTTGGCTCGGCGGAGGCTGTGTCGCTGTCGAAGGTTGGCGGTTTCTGGGCATCCAGCAGCTGTAATTGCAGCCAAGAACGAAGCTTGAGGGCAGACGAGAGCTTAGTGGCACGGCAGAGGCGCGGCACAGGTGGTGACGAGTCTTGGTATTTTTTTCCCATTTTCCCCTTAGGTTCTCTCTTTTCTTGTCTGCTAGTCCGAATGAGGGATGCCGCTGCAGGAACAGCTATTGGAGAAAGCGCGTGGGAGCCCGACAGTGGGCAATTACGAAACGCCATGCACATTGCCGCAAGAGCCGTCTTGTTGCCGCTTCACTCACCTGAAGGTGCTGCGTATGTGGCGTGGCCCTTGGGAAGAGGGGCCTTGGCGCCGCGGCGGTTCTCCAATCGCCCTCATCGTTTGTTTCTTTTTGCTTTTTCGGTGCGGTTTTCGTCTGAAGCGGCTTGTTGGTGAGACGTGTCTGTGGCCCGCGCAATTTCTTGCCCAGCTTGGCTTTCATCTTTCCTTACTTACTACCAACCTTGGTGATGATATGTCTCTTCGACGTCGTGATGGCTTCGTAGCTTCATCTGTCAACCTGTGAACGAGATAAACAGCGCTGTTGCCGCGCCAGACAGCATATCTCGTCCGTTCTCCGCGGAGACACTTGCGCTTGGGCTTACGTCACGATTCATCCCTCGCTGCACATATCTCTCGCCAACCCGACTTAGGACCTCATCAACGAAGCGGTGCTTGCCGCCTGTGAAGCGCTGCTTCTTGCAATACATTTTGCATGCACTTCATCAATCCGATCATACGCTTGTGCGATCACATCTTCCATCACGGCCCGCGGGGTATGACAGCAACCGGCTCATGATAATCTCGCCACACCACCGCCTCCTCCTCCCTCGCCGCGGCGCCGCCAACAACGGCCCGCACCAGCAATGATTCTCCCCTCCCCGCGCCTCCGCCGTCTCGTCACCCTCCTCGTCTTCGCCTTCCTCATCGGCAATGCCCTCCTCTTCCTGGTCCTGCCCTACGACAACCCGCTCGTCCTCGCGCTGCGCTTCAACGTCTCGGGCCTGAGCAACTGGTGGCGCGGCGACGGCGTCCAAAAGGACGCCTGGCTGTACTCGCCCGCGAAATACCCAATCGATTTCCGGACGGACGTCGGCCTGCTCATCAAGACCGGCTACGGCACGCGGCACCGCCTGGCCGCCCAGCTGGAGGCCTTCGATCTGACCGCAGCGGACGCGGACGCCTTTGTCGTCGTCGGCGACTGGACCCCGCGCGGGAACGGGACGCACGCCGGAGTGGAAGTGCACGATGCCGTCGGCGGGGTCATGGCGATGCCCGAGATGCGGAAGCACCACGATGCGCCGAAGTTCCAGGAGTACATCGCCCTCCGGGACGCCATCGAAAAGGGTGATGACCAGCGGGCGACGGAGATTGGCCAGAGTTTCGGGTGGGATCTGGATGCGTTAAAGGTAGGTACTTACAAGCGTTATTATCGTCCTGCCCCGCGTGTTCACGCAGTCATCCTCTCCCCCCCTCCCTCTGAATGGCTGCACTAAAAATGAATGTTGCACACCCAAACTGACGCTTGCCAAACAGTTCATCTGGGGTCTGGAGTTCGTCTACGACAACCTCCCGCGCAAGAAGTGGTACGTCATCCTCGACGACGACACGTACCTCGTCCAGTCCTCGCTGCGGCTGCTGCTCGCGCACTGGGACCCCGACGCGGCGCAGTACATCGGCAACGCGGTGGGCGACTTCCGCGGGCGCTTCGCGCACGGCGGGTCGTCGGTGGTCATCTCGCACGAGGCGGCCGCCAGGCTGCTCTCGCGGCGGGACGTGGTCGCCGCCGCGCAGGAGAGCTCGCTGACAGAAACCTGGGGCGACAAGCTGATCGCGACGGCGTTCCAAAAGGTGGGCGTGTACCTCGACGAGCGGTACAGCCACTTCTTCAACGGGGAGCGGCCGGGGATCTCCAAGATCATGGGGGACCGGTTCTGCTCGCCGCTGGTGTCGTTCCACGGCGTGGCGGACCCGGCGGAGATGCGGCGCATCGGGGGCGCGTTTCGGGATTTCAAGAGTCCGGTGTTTTGGGGCCAGCTGTGGGAGATTTATGGCGCGCCGTCGGTGGAGGAGTTTCGGAGCGGTCCGGTGCGGCCGGGGAGGGATTATGTGGGCAGGACGGACGAGAGGTCGAATGTGGTCGGCGGGGTGGATAATGCGGAGGCGTGTTTGGAGGTTTGCGAGGGGCTGAAGAAGAAGTGTCTTGCGTGGACGTGGGTTGAGAGTAGCAGGGAGTGTCGGACGAGTCCGTGGATGATTATCGGGGAGAAGAGTACGGGGCATTATTCGGGGATCAACCGTGAGGAGGTTGGCAGGTTACAAGAGACATGCTGAGGATGGGATACGGAAAAATGAATGGATGGTGATGATACCCGGGATACACAGGCGTAGATGCTTTTTGCAGGTTTCAAGAATATGATGCGATGTCGTCTAGCTGAATGGCTCACGTCGCACTCACACAATGTCTTGATGTGGTTCAGTTCCGAGCTCTCCGCCCAGCGTGATCAGCATCTGACCCAATCAACAGCACCTTCCTCTTGGAGGTATGATGATGCTGACAGCTGCAATGCACCCAAAAGACACATTTCACATTCAACCCGGGCGACGTTCCATCAACCAGAAACTGCAGAAAACCAAAAGTCCGCCGTTGCCGGTGCGCATGTATACGTCGTATATCTGAGGCTTGCAAGTCCGCATCCCCGTGGGGCATCGTAGACCCGAGACCGAGCTTCCCTCCCCGTCGCATCGCATCCTACCGACGCCGGAGCGGGGTGCAGCTCGGGCCCGTTCGAGGACCATGCTCCCCACACGTCTCTGCGCAGTAAGGTCTTTCGTCCCGCTGAGCCGTCCGTCCGTCGTCTGAAGCTTGAAACGGAAGCTGCTCATGCGATGGGTGGATGCTCACCAGCCACACTGGACGTGGCTCAGCTCCGATAATCCGATAATCCGCCAAAAGAGTGGCTGACAAAGCGGCCCGTCCGATGGCGCCGTCAATGACGATGACGTCTCTCTGTCAGTGGTCGTAGTCGCACACACGCCGCACAGCCACCGCCGCCGTCCCCTGTCCACCCAACCCTTTCGCGCTGCCTTTTCCGCCCCTTTGGGATTGAGAGACGCATTGGTGCGCATTGCTTGACGTCAACGTCGACGAGTCCAGCCCGCGTCCCCCTCCATCGCCTGTCTCCAACGGCCTCTAATTAATTCTCTTCAGGTGTCCTTTGGCTTCCTAATTTCCTCAATTACTTGGCTTCATTGCTGCGGTAGAATTTCCCAACGACCAGAGATCCTCTCCAGAAAAGCATCCCACGAAACGCACCACCTTCATCACCCATCGCCCCGTCAACAAGCGGATCAGGTACCCCCAATTTCTCACGATTCTCGGCAGTACGTAAGGTACCACCACCCACTGCAAGACCTTCCCTACCGCCCCAAAGGTCCCACCATCCGGCCGCCCCCAGCAGCGCTGAAAAAGCAGCTCCGACCCCTGCCCCGTTGAGGCAAAGGCCCCGCCAAAAGTTTCCCAGCAGCAGCACAAGCAGCAGCTAAACCAACGCCGGGCCCTGCAACATCCCACTTTGGCTGCTGGTTCCCCATAAAGGCACAAGACAAAGACCACAGCGACACCCCGCCAACCCTCGTGCGTATTCGTACCTCCGACTTCCCATTGTACCTGCCTACCTACCTCCCCGAACAACCCAAGAGACACACCCCTTTTGCGACTTGACGACATCCTCCACGGCCGAAACATCGCGAAAGCCACACATAGACAACCCGCCAAACACATCTCTGATCCACACAATGGCCACCTCAACACAGGCTCAAGCCCAGGCGAACCAGGGCAGCTGGGGAGCTTTCCTCAAGGTACGGACGTCTTTCCCCGGTCTCTCTACCTACCTCCGATGACGCCCTCAAACCCGAATGAACATCGCAACAAGAAGCTGACTTCCTGCCTCTCTGCCAGTCCATCGCCTCCTTCAACGGCGACCTCTCCTCCCTGACCGCGCCGCCCTTCATCCTCTCCTCCACCTCCCTGACAGAGTTCTCCTCCTACTGGTGCGAGCACCCCTCCATCTTCGCCGCCCCCGCGAAAGAGCCCGACGCCGCCAAGCGCGCCCTGCTCGTCACCAAGTGGTTCATCACCACCCTCAAGCAGCAGTACGCCTCCCGCTCCGAGCAGTACGGCAACGAGAAGAAGCCCCTCAACCCCTTCCTCGGCGAGCTCTTCCTCGGAAAATGGGAGGACGAGGCCGGCACCACGGAGCTCATCAGCGAGCAGGTTAGGTAAGACACAAACTCGATACGACCTCATTCCGCACACAAGACAGACACAAGGTGCTAACCAACACCCTCCAGCCACCACCCGCCAGCAACAGCCTACTCCATCACAAACCTCCCAACCGGCGTCCACCTCGAGGGCTACAACGCCCAAAAGGCCACCTTCTCCCGCACAATCAACATCAAGCAGATCGGCCACGCCGTCCTGACCGTCCCCTCCCCCGAGGAAGGCAAGAAGGAAACCTACCTCATCACCCTCCCCGCCCTGCACATCGAGGGCCTCATCTTCGGCGCCCCCTTCATCGAGCTCGAGGGCACCTCCTTCATCACCTCCTCCACCGGCTTCACCTCCAAGATCGACTACTCGGGCAAGGGCTGGCTCTCGGGCAAGAAGAACTCCGTCATCGCCTCCGTCTACCCCACCGGCAAGGAGAAGGACGTCGCCTACAACATCACCGGCGTCTGGACAAAGTCCTTCGAGGTCCACCAGGGCTCCGCCAAGCACAACTCCTCAAAGACCCTCCTCGAGACTTACGACGCCGCCGAGCACCCCACCTCCAAGCTCGTCGTCGCCCCGCTCGACAAGCAGCACCCCCTCGAGTCCCGCCGCGCCTGGAAGGGCGTCGCCGAGGGCATCGCAAAGGGCGACATGGACGCCGTCTCGCGCGAGAAGTCCGCCATCGAAAAGGCCCAGCGCGAGCTCCGCGCAAAGGAGAAGGCCGAGGGCCGCGCCTGGGAGAGGCGGTACTTCACCGACCGCCAGGCCACCACCGACTCTGTCCTCGAGACCCTTGGCCCCAACGTCGGCCTGCCGCTCAGCGGGGACGCCGACAAGACGGGCGGGCTGTGGCGCTTCGACGCCGAGAAGGCGGACAAGGTGCGCAGCCAGGCGCCGTTGAGCCCGGAGGACCAGGCCAAGATGGCTGGTGAAATTCTCGGACAGTAGGCATCAGGAGAACTGGGATTAATCTAATGAGAGGATGAATACATTATAAAATGACGGGAAACCAGGAGGGACAGGAGGAACGGGAGCGCGCGCCGGGTGGAGGGAATGAACCACTGTAGAGCTAGCATGTTGGCGCTTTGGAGTTGACCGTGTACGAACGGTAGTACTAATCGAACATGTAACCTTTTTTTTCCACCGATCTGTTGCGCCTCAAAGTGCTTCCATGATGATGCGTTTCTACCAAATTACTACCCTAACCATGCCTGTCGCTGTTTTGTGTGCAATGATATCGGTGTAGATGCAGATCATTGACGTAGCGTGGGCCCGGGGAGCGTTTCCACCTTCATCCTTGAGGATCGTCGTCTCTTGATCTGATATCTGACACCATCTCAACTTCGGACCACCCCGGCGGCCTCGTTAAGCGCGATAAACGAATGTCTAAGCAGAGTGCCTGTGTGCTCACGTCTTGGATTACTTGAACTAAATTTGTTCGGTGTCATCTTCCATACTTGAACATTTCTGTGCATTGTGGCTCTAAGCATATGCCATAGGTGCAGATGGAGTTGATATACTTCACATATTCAACATTGATGTTTCTTGCCATGTATGTCTGTCTGCATTGCGCAGTCAATCTCTACCATCTCTCATACTCCCCGTTGTCACTTCTACTGGCCCCAAATCCCTCATCTCTTCCATGAAAGAAAAAGCCAACACGTCTACTCACCCAATGCATGGATTCCAACGGATACCCAAACCATAAATGCTAGAAATGACGATGCGCCAACCAATGCACTTTTTTGTTTGTCCCTCTCTTGCTTTGCGGCCTATGTCCAATTGCGATACGTATGTTCGGGTGAAGGCGTCGTGTTGTGTGCGCGGTTTCACCGCCAGAAGGTGACTCGTCTCGATGTAATGGTCGTGTAGTGCCGAAGCGGATCGTACTCGGGCGGCAACATCCCACGTCGGGGCAGCGGCACTGGGACGTCACCAGCCTCGCTCTACGGGCTGTCCCTCTCGAGCTCGTAGAAGAGCAGGTAGACCTCGCGACGGAGGTCGAGGACCTCGCTCGTCTTGGCCTCGCGGACCTTCTCGTCGCTGATGCGCCACCAGCGGTCGGTGGGTTGCTTCTTTCGCCTGTGAACGGGCGGGCGGGGCGCAACGGCCATGGGCGTCGAGCGCGGCGGGCTGGTGCTCGGCGTGCTGTTGCCGCTGACACGCTGGGAGATCTTGGAGACGGTGCTCTTAGCGGAAGCCGTGATGGACTTTACGGATCTGATGCTGCCCGAGTCGGGTTCTCTCTGCTTGTCGCGCGGCGCGGATGTGGGGCTAATGCGCTTTTTGATGCGCTCCCTCGGCGAGCCATCGGAGGAAGATAGTGATGGCGGTGTTGAGTTCGTTTCGGAGCTCGGGGTGAGCAGGTCGGGCGTCGACACGGCTGGGCTTGCACCGAGTTGCGGTGTAGATGGCTGTGGTGTGGCGGCGGGACTGGCCGTCTTGCTGTAAATGCCCGAGGGCTGGAACGTGTTCTGATTTGAATAGGGCGCGTAGGTGTTTTGCCGCCGGAAAGACTCGTAGTGTCCGCTGTGGTGGCTGCCCTTATGTGTCACAAGGCCAAGCAGCTTGTAATTTCTGCGGTCGCGGAGACCACCCAACGGCAGACGTTCGGGAAATGCGACTTTGGCCGAGTTCTTGGTCGAGGTTTGCTCGTAGATGGAACGTGAGAGATGCACAGCCAGAATGCGGGGGAAACATGTAAGGCGTGTTGAGCGTGCGATTTTGCGCTTCGGTGCCGTGCTAATGTCGGGCAAGAGAATGTCCTCGGGTACATGTTCGGGATCGACGTCGATTGCGAAGCGCAATTTCCGAATTGCTTCTTCCAACGCTTGCTTTTCGCTGTCGGTCTGTGCCTTTGCCAGGTCTTTCTTCAGCGACTCTTCACCGTGAATCAACCTGCACCGCTCGCACTTGAAATCGTCAATCATCTCCGTCTTAAAAATCTCGTCGAAACATGAGCTCAGCGTGGTAGAGCTGGTCTGGGGGACGTTCAGGGTCAGCATGTAGAACGTCTCTTCCCTCGGCTTCGTCTTGTAGCCGCAGGTCTGACACTCGGATTGCGACTCGTATCTTCCTTCCATGGGGAACCCCTCGTCTTCGTCGGCGGAAATGTGGACTCCATTCGTCTGAATCTTGGGTACGGTCGGCGTCGGAAGATCGGAGGAAGATCCGTCGGCGTGACCGTTGGTAAGGTTGAGATTTTCGAGTTTCTCTTGGACGGCCTCGCCATTGACCGAAGCCCCAGCCGAGGCCGCTCGAGAGGCGGCTAGCTGCGCATGTGCGCGGGCCCTCTCGCCTGCGTGGTATTCCTCCTTGAGTCTCTCGGCAACAATTTGGAGAAACTCCTGCGCATCCTGCTGCTGTCTTGAAATGCGCTGCCGGAACGCCTGTTCCAGAACCCTGACAAAATCGATGGCCGAGATGGACTTCTTATAGATTGGCCTTTCGTTCAGGGAGTCGAGCATGTCCTTGAGGCCCTTGGTGACCAGACCGCGCTGCATGCCCTCAATCTTCCAGTCTGGGTAAGTTTTGCCCGGCGGCTGAACCAATTGGGAGTACACGCCGTCATCGTCGATATTTCTGCGATGCGTCTCGCGAATGAGGTATATGCGCAGCTCGCCGAGGCCGGCGAGGGCCTGCAGGGTCGAGTTTATGAAGCAGTCGTTGGCTGCATTGCGCAGACCCACGACGCCCTTTCTTCGGGAAGACGATGTGCTGGTCTCGTCGATTGTAAAAGTGGGCGCAAATACGTAGACGAGGGCGATTGCGGCGAGGGATGCGCCAGCGGCGTAGGAAATCGTAGTGAGGTTTTTGTCGGGCATTTCTAGGGTCGGGATGTTCGGGATACGAGGAGGGACGGGACGGGATTCGGAGGTGGTGCGCGGGAGGGCGCGAGGATCGGGATGTTGCAACGCCTATGGAAGAATTAGCACATTACAATTTGCAAAGAAGACCTGGTCGAACGGCTGGAACCAGGCGGGTTGCACATCCATCGGGGCTGCGGGACGGGAGAGGAGCAAAGTCAATCTTACCTATGCTCCGTGAAACCAAAGAAAACGCGATCTCATAACGACGAGGAAACGGGGCTAGTAAGGGTATCGAGATTCGACATTGTCTTGTGTCCAGAGGTCAAAAAGTTGCGAGTCAACTGACGGTGAGGTGTATGCTGGAGGAAGAGGACTGGCGGTCCAGCTTGGTGCAGACGGGTAGAAGGGAGGAAGAGGAGACGGTGACGAAGCGAGAGAGAGGCAGAGTTGAGGCGAGAGTGTCCAGCTGGAGAGAAACTGGAGTACTGGAGACGGTGGACTGGGAAAGAGGGTCTGCGATGGAACACCAGGTAACTGGAATGGGTGGACGAGGGGGTCGCTTGGCCTGGGAGTGCGTCGAGTGTGCAGCGGTAGCAGTACCTAGGTGCGGCGAGGGTAGTTGCAGGGCGGACGCTACGGGGGCCACCTAAGGTACGAAGCAAAGCGAAAAACGGGGTAAAATGGAGAAATTGGGACGGTGGGATGGGACGGGCAAGGAATGGCCAAAGAATGGGGTTTGGTTTACGAATACCCCCGAGACGAGTCGGGGGAGAGACAGTTGACTTGACGGGGGGCGGTCGTCGGTAGAAGCAGGAGAGACACTGGGCCAGAGACAGTTCGGGGGTCGGGGATCGGGGATTGGAGGATTCGAGAGTCAGTCAGTTGAAGCATAAGGAAGCGAAAATGAAGGTCGATACGGCGTGCACAAGTTGCGGGGATGACACTGGCAAGGCGGAATGTGGATAGATGGGCGGGTTTGTCTCTAGACACTACTCTGGCCGTTGGACTACCTAAGGTCTTTGGTCATTCGCCTTTGACCTAGTTGAATGAGGTGGTCAGGAAGCAGGCATTACTCCTGCTGGTTTACTGCTGAATTGGATTTAACGCCGAGGTGTCTGTCTCTTGCCATGTCAGATCGTGTCATGTCATCGGGACTCGGATGGGAAAGTGGGTGGGTGAGTTGACTCTTGCTAATGACTTCCATTGTGAAGAGCAGGAAGGAACGACAACAGGAAGGTCATCCATCCAGTGCTTCCTTCCTTCCCGTCGGCGTAGTGTTGGTACCTTTGGCGGCTGTGGCCCCACCTACTCACCGTCACCGTTTCCCATTACACACTTAGCGCTGAACCGTTCCTTCTGTCGTTCGTTCGTTCCTTCCCTCCGCCTCTCACGTTGCTTCCTTCTTCCAGCCTTCTATTCGGCCTCCGTCGACGGCCCGCTCGCCACTAATGGAACCTCTTGCCCTGCGGCCATCGATTGGGCAGGTGCTGAAGATGCGCCTCTTGCCGTTCACATAGGCTTGCATTAAATCAGAAGAACGCAGGTGCAGCTTCTGGTCCCGGCACCGCCCGCTCGGCCCTCTCGGCCACCGTTGATCCGACCTGCTTGACTGACTGGCGGGAAGGAACCTGACTCCATCAACGGTACTTAAGGTGGTACCTTACTGGACGACTTCCAATTGACCCTTTTAGCCGTCCACGCGTGCCTCCTCCGCCTCTTTAGGTACACAACGGACGCTTGCCTTAACCGCCGCCTCACCGTCGTGCCCCATGTCGCTAAACGGTGCTTGGATGCGTCCACCTGCACATCATTCTCCATCCAACATCATCCTCCTCCACCACAGACACCGCCGCCTAACCACACCGATCGCAGAGTCGCTCACATGGCTGCACTGGCATACCGTACCATCTGTGTGCTCTACTACCGCCGTCGGAAATGTTCTACGACATGTTCTGGAAGCCCTCATGCGCACCCGGCCCCATGTCGCCCGATCCTGTCCGCCCTGATCTTCCCGCATTTCGCCCTCTCTATGCGACCAACCGCCGCCCAGAAGCTCTTGTCTTTGCTGCAGGGCGACACATCAATCGCACTGATTGACACCCTCCGAGCCGCCTGATTGGGGACCGACGCACCGTCTCTCCCTGCCCTGCGACGTGGGGGGTTGGAGAAGCAAAACTATCCAATGCAACGTCACCCGCAAGCACCGCAGCAAGTACCTCACCACTCACCTAGCTGACCACCCACAGTCGACTCGTTCGTTCGTCAATATCCCGGGCTCGTTCTGCCGATGCTGCCTGCAGCTGCCCCCAAGAGCTTGCATCCGATCTGTCCGAGCCATCGTACGGTCACTACGGCTCTCGTCCAAATGTCAGGACTCATCAGCGACGAAGGCCCGCGGACTGAAATCCGGGCAGATTACCCCTCAATTGCATGCTGTCTTAGATACCTAGCACCGCATGTCTCGGATCCCCGCATTACCACCTCTCGCGAACAGACCTTCCCCGTCTCGACTCGCTGGGATTGACTTTGCTCGAAAGGCTTGTTGGTCGCACTGACAGACTGGCCATCGCTTGTCTGAGATATCGCAGCGTCCCGTCTTCCCGCCCCGCTGCGCTCGTCTTGCGTCCGGGCTCCCTCCGTCGTCGAGATGGAAACGGCCGGCGCGGGGGTTGACATGCTGTAACCGATGGCGCCGAGAGAGACTTGACCGAGCGTCGGCGCCGTGAATCTCCCTGTGATTGATGATGCGTAATAACGTGGCGCTGTCGGCTGCACAAGTTGCCCGAAAGCGAGCTCCCATAATGGCGATGCAGAGGCTTACCGCACCCCAAAATCAACGAAACCGCGAATGCTTTGACGAGCAGTCTGCCCATCGTCTCCGCCGTCTTGGCATCTATCCTGCATCGGGGACCGTTGGGATCTACCCCAGATCCTGGACCCCGGATTTCGCCTCCCGAATATTACACACGAGACAGTTTGACTCGGGAATCCCTTGCAAGACCTGCCAGACAGCAGTTGTGAAAGCAGTGCTAGCAGAATCTGCGTTACCACATTCTGCGTGACCATGCCGCATAGCAGCCAATTTCTCATCGAGAGACCGCTTTCGTCCATGTCGCTGCCTCAATCATTGCCGTTTGGTTGTGGACTAATAACCATAGGCGGGGCTTCCACGGGCTGGCCCTCCCAATCCCAAATTGAACCTCTCAGCGCAGCCGCCTTTACCCAGTCGCAACACACAGTGCTTGTGTCATCATCACCGTAGAAGGACGTCGGAATGTAGTACTTTTCCACAGTCATCCTGTTCTCCGGATCGTACTCGGCCCACCTCGTCGTCACCACTTCCGGCATTTCGTTCTCTACGTTGGCGAGAGTGACCTTGAGTCGCTTCGAGGTTGCAGCCGATAGAAAGTCTTGCGCCTTCTCTTTGACGTATGCAACCTCAACGACGGCTGGCCGAACAAACACAACTTGGTCGAGGCTGCGGCAATTAAAGATGTCTCTCCACAACAGGAATGTGTCGACGTGAGCATCGAAAAGCACCACGCGCCTGAGGCTTTTCAAGATCGTCCAGTTTGTGATGAGATACGGATAGTTGCGCAGAACGACCAGCTCCTCCAGCTTGGCGAGTCGGTGAAGTCCGTCCGCTAATGTTGGTATCACGTTGAGATGGTCGTCCCATGGGGGCAAGGTGTTCATGGGCCAGTCTATTACGAGCCGTCGAAGGCTGCCGCATACTTCGCAGAGCAGCTCTCTAATCCAGAGTGCCATGGGCTGGTCATCTAGGTGCTTGCCAAAGGGACTGAGGTATAGCGAAGTGATGCATTTCAGGGGAAGTACGAAAGGGAGAGTCGAAAGTCGCGGCGCTGACATGGTCAAGAGCACCAAGCTGAGACGCCAGCTAGAGTCGAGGTGCATGCATCGTTCGCGGAGTAGCCGGGTAGCCAGCTCGTGGGTTGATCTGGAGACGAGAGTAAAGGATATGAGTGTCTTTGTCGCGCTGGACGAGGCTGGGAGAATCGCTCTTCCATTTGGGAGGAGGCCCTCGATGACGTGTAAGATAAGCTCGGGCGGCAAGCGCTGGACCTCAAAAGCAACCGGTGGCATCCTGCGGTAAGCCTCATTCAAAGAGGGTTTGATGAAAATTGGCCTCTGACAGATCTGCTGTGCAATTTCGAAGTTGGATGGGTTAGATGAGATGAGAGATATGCCAACGGGAAGGAAAGGACGGCGGTGCCAATCCTCTCGGCCGGTGAGGGGTTCGGCAGCCCCACTAATTCCCGCCACGGCCAATCCAATTCCGTTCCGCCTCACCGATCACCGATCATGCCTACTGCATCGTTCTTCTCAAACAAGGGAATCTTCGGCATTCGTTACTTCTATCAAATTTTGGTAAACCCATATGAACATGAGGTCTTGATCACATTATCCCGCGTCCTCTGGCGCTGAATCTCTGCCTTGCACCGTTCCATCTTCGACCCTCCAGCGCTATGAGAGGGGCTTCTCCGCGACGATCCCAGCCTGCTTCGGCTGCCACAAGAACCCAGCAGCACTCGGCGACGTGCCCGCCTGCTCCTCCGGCGAGATGCCGCCGTCCGGCACGTGTCTCGGCACGGCATCCTCCGCCGCACCCTGCCACAGGGACGCGCTCCGTCCTCTCACGCCGGGCTCGGTGGCGGTGAACTCGGGGCTTGAAGACTGCGAAGACCCCGCCGCAGCAGCACCGGGCGAATCCACCAACGCCGGCGGCGCGCTCGGCTCCCTCGCGAACCCCGTCTCCTCGTCGCTAGTGAGGCTGACGACCATCCTGCCCCCGCGGATCTCGCCGCGCCGCATCCGGTCCAGGCCGCGGTTGATCCCCTCGAACCCGCTCTCGACGCCGAGCACCTCGGGCGCGCTGACCAGCCCGGCCGCGAGAAGGCGCTCCAGCCAGAGGACCAGCGCCTCGCCCACGGCCGGGACTTCGTGGAAGACCTTGATGGGTACGGTGTGGTACGCCACGCCCTCCGGCGCGGCCTCCTTCGGCAGCCCGGTGAGCCCGATCAGGTGCTTCAGCGAGGGGTCCGCGTTGCGCGGGGTATCCGGCGGACTAGGCGGCCGGGACGGGTCTTGAGGGGCAAGCGCGCGCAGGAGCGAGGTCGCGGAGTCGCGGCCGGAGGTGTCGAGGGCGAAGCGCAGCGTCTTGCCGACGTTGGCGCGGATGATGTCGACGGCGCGCGAGGGGTCGTGGCTGTCGACGAGTAGGTCTGGGCGGAGGACGGTGTGGTTGGACAGACGCAGACCGTGGCGCAATTTGTCCACAACAGTGACGACCTTTAGTCCAGCCAGCCGCGCGAGTTGCACGGCGAGGTTGGCCGACGTCGAGGACCCGCCCCAGATGGCGACCCAGTCGCCCGCGACAGCGCGCTCCCCGTCCCGGATGCCGGAGAGGCACTCTGCGCGGATGTCGGCGGGGAGGGCGTCCGGCGGGATGGAGCGGACGAGGGAGAGCAGGTCGGGGCCGTCGAGGACGGAGGAGAAGTCGACGCCCATGCAGACGCCGAGGGACAGGACGGCGGCGACGAAGGCGACGCCGAGGGTGGCGCCGGCGGCGGGGGAGACGACGGCGGGCGGGGGCAGGCGGACGGCGTTGAAGTCTGCGGTGGCGACGTACTGCTGGTAGGCGGCCTTGCGGAGGTCGCGGTAGTCTGTGGAGATGACGAGGACGCGGTCGCCGGGCTGGAGGCGGGAGGTCGAGGAGGGGTGGCGGCGGACCACGCGGCCGACGAGCTCGCGGCCGGAGATGTAGGGGAGGGAGGGGATTGCGAAGTTGAAGTCTCTGTGTGTTGGTGTTGGTCAGTGGCTGCTGCGGGTGCCATGGGGATTGCTGGAGAAGGACTTACGGTGCTTTCCAGTCGATTGGGTTCAGGCCGATGTGCTCCGTCTGTACCAATACTTCCCTCTCATCTTGGAGCTGGGGTACTGCGTAGCCCTCTGCCGTCTCGTATGGCTGCTTTGCAGCATAGAGGATGAGGACGGTCTGCGTATCTGGGATGTCTGCCATGGCGTCGTCTTGTTCAGGGTATCATTGGTCGAGAAGGGGTAATCGGGGGGTTAGGTGAGTTGGTCCAGCTATGGGATGAAGAAAATCTCCTGTATGCAGCCCGAGTGTGCGCCGTGGGCAACAGTTCGTTTCCGGACGGTATTATCTGCAGTGTAGGTATTGATGTTGCAGGAAATGGGAGAGAGAGTTCAAGCCTGATCTCAGGGGGTTTGTGAAATACCAACACAACCGTTGCCGGCAACGTTTTCTTCGGCAACAGATAAGAAGCCCCCCTCTTCGCCATCATTTTTTTCTATTGCTCGAGGCCCCCTTCCGCCCGACGTTCGGAGTGATCGTCCTTGGAGGGGGATTTGGGTGTGTTCGTGGAGTCGGGGGTATTACGTGCTCTCGCAGTCCCGCATTGCGTGATTCTTCTCCAAGATGGCTGCATCGCCATTCTACCACCCCTCGTTGGCCCCAAGGTTTCCCGGCGATAACGACTATTCGCGCTACAGAATGGACCGAATTATTCGAAAACCTCCACTCGAAACTCTATGAAGGCGGTTAAATTAAGAGCGGGATTATCAGCTGGTCGCGCTGCATTTCTTTTACATCGCAGATACATATTGCGGGATGGGTCTCGATTGCGTGCCGGGAGACGGTGAAGAACAAGACCCAAACCGGGAATATTCTCGGCAACCCCAAGCGCGGCAGCCCGCTTTGCGACTCCCGGAGCTGCACTACCCGCTGAGCCAATCTTCGCGGGGTGTTTTCTATTGATACCGATGCAAAGATTTAAAGACGGTGGTTGCACAGCCAATGCGCCCTCCTACCCCCCGGCCCGGCCGCTCCACTCCGCGCCTGTCACGACATGTCGCAGGATTTGTGCCAATCGAGATAGCGGTGCCGCGCCGATGTAGGCATCGCTGATTAATGCATGCGTGCGGCTGCGCTTCCGGTTGTTTGATGCCGATCACGCAAGATGAGCCTTTATTCTCCTACGATGCATCTTGTGGTGATGGTTTGGACGGCGATTTTGTGGTCGAGGAGTGAGGTTGAATTCGTCAGACCTGCTCCCCGCTCAGTGACGCTGATGGAGCCGGGATGGAGCAAACCCCGGATTTTGCTGGATCTTCCGATGCGGGGATTATTGGTGAATATGAGAAGTCCTCCGCTCAATCTTATGATTTGTTTTCGGGACATTTTCTTGAAGTAGCAAATCATCGCTGGGAGTGTTTTGTGATGAGTTGATCAAACAACACTGGCAAACCCTCTCCTCTTCCCCTTTACGCCAAATGAACCTTTAGATCATCGATTCTCTTGACCGTCGGGTGATGATTTATTATTAATGGCTCAACTACGCTTTGCGATGAGCTGGTCTGGGTTGGCCGTCTCAGTATCTTGATCTTGATGGCTTTACACACTTCACAGCTCAAGCTCAAGATGCCCACCTTGAGGCAATTTAATGAACCCCGAGACGTATCATAAGGAGACGTTCACCGAGACGAACTTATCTCATTGTTCTTATGAGAACCATCTCATTGTATTATTTTTCAAGAGATTTCACTGCCCAGGCGGATAGTGACAAGACGGGTAACAATGATTATCAAATGCCAGCGACAATAAGAACGACGAGGACGACGAAGAGGGCGAGGACGACGAAGAGGGCGAGAACAGTGAAGACGAGAATGAGAACGATCAGAATAACAAGGACAAAAAGGAAATTGAGAATGGAGAGAGCGGTAAAGAAAACGAAACTGGCAAAGGCGGCGAGGATAGTCGCATCCTCTCTTCTAAGCCTTTTACAGCGCATGACAATCTCATGGCCAACCAATAAGGCTAAGCGATGCACCCACATCGCTTAACTTATTTTCACTTAACTCAGAGACAGAGACATTTCTTTTCAATGTTTTAAGCAATCGCCCATGACACCTCAACAGCAATTCTGTCTCATTTGAGTAGGTCCCTCGTTGACCGGGTCTGCTTATGTAAGACAGTTACACCGACCCGAGGATGGTCCCTGGATCCTTGAAGTTATTCTGACTCCTAAGCTTCCAACTTTGCCAACTTTTTCGAGTCAATGCCTAAGGCCCTGCGTTGGATCCCGCGAACCTCCCACAAACTTCAAGACAATATGACGTACGAACTCTTCAAGAAGGGAAATCTTCACCACATCGATCCCGATTGAATACTTCTTTTGTACACGATGAGCAGCGACGTCTTGGTAATACAAGACCTTCCTCAGCCAGACGCAGAAAGCGGTCCGCCCGCGCACTCAATTACAGCAGTCACTTCACCCGACGATGAAGTGCAAGTCGACCCTGATGGTGACCTTATCCTCCGAGCCGGTGCGCAGACCGGCCTAGCGGAGCGCTCGTTCCGCGTGTGCGCCAGCGCGCTGAGAAGGTCCAGCCCCGTGTGGAAGAAGATGCTCTTTGGGCCGTTCAAAGAGTCGAAGCCGGCGTTCGGGGTGTGGCAGGTCAGTCTGCCGGAGGACAACCCCGTCGCGCTGGGAATCCTGTTGCACATCGTGCACGCGAACTTCCCGCTTGTGCCGCATAAGCCGAGTTTGGAGGAGCTGTACGATGTGTTCCGGCTCGCGAACAAGTACGACATGATCACGACGTTGAAACCGTGGGCGGCGGCGTGGCTGGATGTCGCGGAGAGCTTTGCGGGGACGATGGATGGGAGGGACATGGCTGCGTTGGCGTATATTGCGTGGGAGCTGGGGCAAGTCGACCTCCAGCGAAAGATGATGAAGGAGCTGGTTATGAACTGTGCGGTTGATGCCGAGGGGCGAATGATTACCCATGACGGAGTTGTGTTGGATGAATTTGATCCCATTGGGCCGCCAGGGCTGCTCGGTAAGTTTGTAAATGGCGGGAAAACCGAGATGAAATTCTTAACGTCTTGCAGGATACATGCGAAAACACCAGCTGGAAATATCCAAGGCTCTGCCGCTACACCTCAACTCTGTGCTGAGGGAGCTGGCACACGGCCCCGGGTGCTGCGTCTCGAAAACAACCGACTTGGACGCAAAGTCGAACTGCAACGACGTTATCCTTGGCAGCTTACTGAGGGCGATGGCGAATGCAAGGGGCTCGGTCACCTTGACCCTTACAGTCGACGAAGGTGAAAGCGCTGCCAAGTTGTCGACTTCGATTAAAAGTATTGCCGAGAAGACGTCGGTGTTGGATGGGCACCTGAAGTGCAATCCCGGGGGCAAAATAATAGCAGCACTCGCCAAAACAACCAAGGCGAAGCCGATCAAGTTGAACAAGATGAGTATCGAGAAGATGAGTAAAAGGCGAGAAGATTTGGGGTTGGAGAGAGCGATACCGGGTACGCCTGTGAAGACAAGCGAATAGCCACAATAATCAGGGTAGAGGTGTTAATTAAAAAGAATCGCATCACTCATGCCGCAGTATACTGCAAGCTCCATAGTAACGTTCATAAAAGTTCATTAAGAGTGTTCCAAACTAGATACATGCTCAGGCTGCGTTCATACTATGGATAATTGAGGTAGAAAAAGGAAATTCAGGACATAATGCCCCTGTGGCCATCACCATCAGCATCCTTGAACGGGTTCAACTTGTCAACCAACGACACCTTCTTCTCAGAAGAGGTGTCGGTATTGTGGCTGTGATGATCAACAGAACGAGGCTATTGGGAGTTAGTCGAAGTCTGTTGAGGAAGGGAGGGCAAATTTTCTCACCTCATTCTTGTTGGACGAGGTTCCATTGAGACCGGAACCATTGCCAGTTGTGTAGTTGCTGCCATTGCCTGTAGAAGTGTGAGTACCGTGCATGATACTCTGCACCGTGTTGGTGCCGCTGTTCTTACCAGAGCCAGTAGTGTGGCCGTGGGCGATGTTGTCACGCTCATGAGTGGCAGCATTCTTGGATAGGCCGTTGTTGGTCAGGCCGTTGTCGCGGGTAGTACCGTTGTTGGTCAAACCATTGCCATTGTTGGTCAAGCCGTTGTTGGTAGTGGTGTTGCCAGCAATGCCGTTGTTGGCTCTGGAGTTGGCGGTCTGAGCAGCAGTGACGCTGTCGGCAGCACGCTGGTTCTCAAAACCCTGACCCTGACCAACACCGCGGTTGGGCAAGCTGGTCGTGTTGGACGTAGTGTTGGTGTTGTTGATACCGTGGGTACCAGTGGTCGTGTTGGCGACCTTGTTGTTGTGGTGCTTGTGAGCTGCGGCGCCCGCACCGGCAGCAGCAGCGGCTCCAGCGGCGGCAGTGGTCTTGTTGTGGCTGTTGTGGTCGTGGTGACCCTCACGACCGGCAATGCCGTGCTCTCTCAGGCCATCGGGGTGAGTAGCATCGCGCTTCTCCTCCTTGTTGTGGTGGTGATGGGCAGCGGCACCGCCAGCGGCGGCAGCGGCGCCAGCAGCGGCAACCTTACCGCCGTTGTGGTGGTCATTGTGGTGGCCATTGTGGTGGTGCTCATGGCCGTGCTTATTGTGGTGAGATGCGAGCCCAGTGTGCTCGGTGCTCTCATAGATCTTGTTGTGCTTGTCGGGACAGCCGTCGAACTCCTTCATCTTGTTGGTGCCGGTAAGCTTGTCCTTGCCCTTGTTGAACTCTTCAATAGTCATTGCGGGAAGAGTGGTGGCGCCGTGGTGAATTGGCTTGGCGTGGTGCGTCTCGTGAATGGGTACGGTGGTGTGGACGACGTGAGGCTGGATCGTCTCCTTCTGGATGACGGGCTGGATGTGCTCGTGGACGTGATGGTGGACACGCTCGCCGGTGACAACCGGGGCAGTGTGTGAAGTGTGAGTGGTCTCATGAGTAGTAGAAGTGTTCTTGAACTTCGCAGCCTCGCGGTCAAGGGTATCTCTGGTTTCACTCTCGTTGCCGTGGTGGAAGGTCTTGTGCTGGGTGGGGATCATGTTGTGGTGGTGCTGCTCGGGACTGCAAATCGATTAGCAAAGTCATGTGGAGAGAAGCCAGTTCAACTCACAGAGTCTCCTTGTGCTTAATGGGCTGGATGTGGGTATGGTGGTGGTCCTGATGGACCTCCTTGTCGACTGCTGTCGTGACATTCTCGTGCTGGTGAGGGCGGACCTGCTCCTCGGTGATAGCTTGGCTGGCGTCCTGGGTAACTGTAGTCTTGTGGTGACCGTCACCAGACATAAAGTTGGAAACTGCTGACTTCGCCTTGTCCATGATGAGTGTGTTATTATGATTTGTGTTGTGTGTAAGTTGTTGTGATTGTTGTGATGAGATGCAAAAAGAAAAGAGCTTCTCGAGGTGATTTGATGTCGGTATATATGCCTTCATGATCTTCACCCCGTCAGTCTAGACCCTGAAGTTCACAAGCCACTTCACGGATCAGCAACGTCACTTGGCACTAGACTCAGCTGTTCTCCCACATGCGGTGCACAGATACTCGCTCAAATCGCGCCCACTGCCGGGGCCCCAATTTCGCTGAATTGCATTCCCCGGATGCCCAACGGCCGCGATGAAGGACGTCATTTGCGATCATGATGAGGCGCGAATGCCATCGCATCGGAACGCCTCATGCTCGACCACGCAGACTCGAGCGCCAAGCACGTTCAGCTGAGCACTGCTGTCCCGAAGCTTTAATTGTGCCACTGACGACGTCCAGCAGCAAAACAGCTGGACGCTCTTGGCATGGCGTTCATGGGCGGGGAATGGCCAGCTATAGTTGGATTAGCAGTTCTCACATAAGTGTCCCTAGCGCGCCAGATCATTCCGGTGGGCTGGATCCGCTCGGCGGAAGGAGGCTTGTTATTTGGGCTAAGCGGTGGTTGAGGAATCCCATCGCAGGGGGGTTGGACGGCCGGTTGTTGGCTAGGCCGGCGCTAGCGGGCGACGGTTCGGGATGTAAGTCGTCATCGAGGAGGAGGCTCTGGTCGGAAATGGAAACTCCCGTACCCATCTGTCAACGGCGATCGCGGGGTGAGTTTGGCAATCGACAGTCAACAAAGCCTTCTAGGTTTGGTTTTCAGCTGTCGCGGTAATGTCGCTTGGACGTTGTTTACTGATCTTCGAGAATTTGTACATAAGCGTGACGAAGCTCCGCGTCAACACCGCGTCGCCTTCATCGTAGTTTCCCTTCTCAGAATGATATCTGATAATCCCGAGTCAAGCGAGAAATTCGGCACCAGAATTGGGGGCAGAATTAGCGATCGACAGCCATCATCGGGATAGGCGTATCTGTGAAGGTTCCCTTGGCCCCGCCGATGTGATGATGCACGGACTCGGAGGCCGGATACGGCTGGTGGGATGGAGCTGCAGCTCCGGGGCAGCCGGGATTATGTAGGCCGTGTCATTTGCGGAGATGTGGGTCACGGGGAGCTGTGAACTGTGTCGTGTCCAAGGATTTCGTTATGCCCCGGCTGTCTCCAACATGGGGGTCGACGAGGTTTCTAATCTGAGTTCGCCAAAAATTGCTGGAACTGAACGACTCCCGGAATCCTACGCGTTCTGACGGTGCCAAAGACATTTCTGTCGAATCCGCCGGCAGTAACTTGCAGCCTGTCGGAGATGACTTCCTTCATCGGCGCGGCTATGCACTGCATGACAGAAACATGCTCGCATTGTCTCCAACATACATTGCTACCAACACCAGTAACACAGGTCAAGGCTGCATGATGTGTTTGGAATGACCAGCTTGATATGCAGCCTGGAGGCACAATAGGCGAGTTACCAATCAAAACATGGATTGGAAGCTGTCGAAGGAATCGGAACCTCGTAAATGTGGTGCCGGACATGTTTTCTGCCAATGGCAAAGGACCTGGGGTGTGGCCTCCATGTCCAACAGAGGCATGTTTGCTGCTGCCAAGATCTTGTTGGTTCACAGCCGGTCTCAAACAAGGCTTCTGCCTCAGCCCAACACGTTTGGAGTTGACATGGTGCCCTCACCGCCAACAGTATTTCTCTCCAGATGCCTACCCAACTTGAGACCCTTCAACTGATCTCGCTCTTCACTGTTATCTTCCCAGTTGCTATCGACAGGTCGAAGAACAAAACTCTAGTCAAACAAACCCATTATCACGGCCGACACCATGGGTTTATCTGACGAGACGCGCCCTGGAAATGACCCATCAGATTATCTCATGGAAACGTCCAAGGTCCGAGACAGACACACTGAGAATGAAGACAACAGTGGTTGAATACTCGGAAAGCGAAGCTCCTCGGACGGCATACGGCACCTTCTGCTTGACACTCTTTTAACCCTTCCCTCGGTTGCTTTCATCACATATGCGTTCTTGGTTTTAGTCAACAATGGACGGCCCATCGATCAAAGTCCAATCCCGCTCTTGAGGACAGCAGCCATTTACAGCCCAACACTATTCCCGATCGCATTCTCTGCCGTAGCTGCCAGCTTCCTCAAAGCCGCAGCCGCCTGGAGACTGGAACAGGGCATATCGGTACTTAGTCTAGAGTATCTTTTAAACTGTCGTACAGTTTTCAGCGCCTTCACCACACCGATATCACTCCGGGCCGCGAACAGACTCACGCCGTTGTTGATTATCCTCTGGGCCCTCTCACCTCTCGGTGGTCAGGCAGCTTTAAGGGTCATGGAAATGGTGCCTTCAACCGCCACGGAGCCCTGGCTCTTCCAAAACCTTGAGTTCATGTCTGCATTCAGACACTCAGGCCCCCAAAGCTCAGCCGGCTTCAGTCTCCTGCCCTCCATCCAAAGCGCTTTCGTCACGGCGATGGGAACCCCAGCAGATGTCAAAGCTGAACCGCAAGATCTATTTGGAAACATTAAGATTCCAATGGTAGAAGCATTTCAAAGTTCACACCCAGTGGAAGACGACAACAGACAGGACAACGATGGATGGTATCAACTGGACTCGAAGTCGGCTACGAGCACTGTATGGTCGTCGATTGCAGGTATTCCTGTGGCTACTCTAGGTGGACTTTCATCGGAATCAAACTACTCTTTCGCCTTCGAGACCTCTTACATATACGCCGACTGTTCCGTCCAGAGAGGTACATCTATGAACTTCACGGAGTGGGCGTCATACAGGCAAGAAGGCCCAGGCAGATACAGCACGAACCGAACTCTCGTCATCTATACTAAGAGGCCCCCTTTACCGTTTGATACCAACCCGTTTGAACTGGTGTTTACATCATACGCCTCCACTCAGGAGCTCACAACCAATGCCACCTGCGTTTTGAGAACCACCTACGTCGAGGTTGATGTCGGCTGCCATGGCACTACATGTGGAGCGCGACACGTACGTCCGTTGCAAAAGCCGGATAATATGACAACACGCACGGTCTTAAACAATATGGCGCCTGAAGGCCAACCCGGTTACGGAACAGCCGGTCTGTTTGACGGGTTCATGAGCACATTTGTCCGATCGGGGCTCTCGCTATGGGATCTCCAAGAAGGCCGACAGCTTAAACCCTTTGCTACGGCACTTGAAACCTACTTTACCGAGCCTGACTCACCATATTCTGCGGCGGGCATTAGCTCCTGGGATGGGACTGACATATATCCCGTTGGGGGTCGCGTCTTTTCACAGAGATTCTCTCAACTTCTTAACACATTTTGGCTCGCCTCCGTCGCATCATACAATATCACAGGAAATTTCCACTTCCAGAGTGACATCGGAACGACTTTGCCCGGACCGATCATCACACAGAACATCACTGGAACTAGGACTCCCGACTTCTTGGTCATGAGGGTAAATGACGGTTGGATGTTGACCTTGTTTGTAGCCTCCACAGCGATGCTTATTTCTGGGGTTATTGCCGCCGTGCTTGGTTCTATGAGGCGAGGACCAGATGTTTTGGATCATCCAACTTTCTTCTCCAGAGACAGCCCATATGTCAACGTTTCTTCGTGCTACTCCGGGTCAGTGGAAGATGCAAGCGAGCAAGTTAGGAGGACTAGAGACATGCGGGTGTGTATTGGAGATGTCAGTCCAACGGAGGAGAAGGGACACTTGGCCTTCGGCACTGTGAACGAAGCAATACCACTGGGTCTCCAGAAGGATGGAAGGTATTATGCTTGATATTGTGACGGGAAAGCCCATGCACAGTTTCTATCACAAGTACGCAAGTCTATTCGCGATGCATAAAAGAGACAATGAACCTTAGGTCGCTGTAAAAAAAGAGGGGGGGCGTTGCAGAGTGCCCAGTGAGTCGCCACATTGAGATGCAGCAAACTGCCACACATGGACATAAAGATTACAATGAACAAGACCGTAGAGACTTTGGATAGTTGTGTTCGTCACTGCAAACGCCAAAATCCAAAACACCGTGTGTACTTTCAAATCACTACTCGCTTGCCTAACCCATGCGTTCTTGATAATTTGCTTGCCATTTCCAACCCCGTTATTGGTGAGATTGGTGAGATCAAACACAACATTGCCTTTGTGCGCTCATTTTTCCCTCTGGTTCAATGTCGAGAATTGTCTCCGGTGACTTCCAGCATGCAGCCAGATGGTTTGCGCTGATGTTTTCTACTGAAGGCGTCGGTGGCAAATGAGGCGTTTATGAAGACATTTAGCTGGTATTGGGGAGGGCCACCAGTGGCATGATCTGACGAGGACTTCAGTTAGCAATTGAGGTACAGTTTGATGCGTGTCGCGAGAGTGACTAAAGCTCACATGGAAGCCTGAGCCGATGGGCACTGTCCCACTGGAGGTATGCGAAAATAGCGGGTGGAAAAGCGATCAAGAGCCCAAATAAAGCAATGATAGCCTCAGTACAGAGGGATATCATGGCGAATCTTGTGGGTGGGTCAGGGGTCTTGGGGAAGCGACTTATTTGGTCAATGAGGAATGGAACTCAGAAAGGCGTTGTTGAGGAGAATTAGAGAAGCACAGAAGGTCTCAAATTTAGCGAGCCGCGCGAAGTACTTAGAGCATCCAAGACGAGGATGGTATCCCATCGACTGCGAGATAACGTCGGTACATACATATGCGTGATAGTAGCGAATTATGTTTTAATCCGACTGATATCCTTTTATTCCCGCGAATAGAAAGCTATTAAAAGGGGTAGATTTGGAGAAAAGTGGGTTATGCTTGTACTGACGTTATCTCGCAGTCGATGGGATACACCATACGTGTATGCGGCAGGGAGCAACGGGGACCCAGGTCTTTTCTAACCAATAGCGGACCTATTTTGTCGTTCGGCAGAATTGGAGATCGTATGTTGCGCAGCCTGTTATACTAGCAGTTGAAGGGATCACGCCCCATGCTCAACGCATGAGCCACAAAGGTTATCTGGGCCAGTCATTCACACTGGACTACATAGTCGGGTTATTATTAAACCCACTACGATTGAATCCTAAATCTTCTCCATCTGATACTGTTGTTCTGGTTATCTCGATCCCGTCAAATGCCACAAGACGCCAGAGAGTGAGACCCCTTATGCGGGATAGAACCAATCAATATACACAGAGCGACACTAAGAAACTTTTCTGGCCAACGAGAAAATTCATACACGCTAGAATTGGGGTAAAACTGGGTAGTTTTGTAGAGTGAGCGCTCTGGCAAGCCTGATCGTTAGCTCGAACTACCTGTTCGCCCAATTCAGCGACATGGTCCTCGTAACCTTCGCGCTCATCATCAACCTCATTGAGGTCATTTTCAAATTCCTTCTTGCGGTCGGGCAATGGGTAGTGGACTTCCTCCGCGAAAAAAAAAATCAAGGCATCCGCCAAGGGTCCACCGCATCCTGCACCTAGCATAGACCTTATCCATCCATATTAACACCTCCTAGCCACTGGTTCAGCACCACCAAAGTTCCTTGTAATGAATCAACGGGCCTCACTGCCATCGGCATTCACATGCATCACTGTGTTAGAGAGGAGCACTACAGCGTCCTCATACAAGGGGGTCCCCTCCACGGACCTATCCACATGCCAATAAGGTTGCCCTCATTCATCAGTCTTTGCTATTTGGAGTATGTTCTGACCTGAGAAGTCACCACTAGTCCGTGGCAAATTCAGGTGGTGTCCTCTGCAAAATGGCGCCCGAGAACCAGCATCTCTCTGTTGAAGAAAATGACTGGCGGCGTGCCTCTCTTTTGTGGGGACCTAAAGAACCAGGCGTCGTGAAAGCAAGGGTCGGTAGAATTGACTGCCTCGATGTGACTGATTGCCCTCTGGCTGTGCAGTTCAGGTTTCGCCGACGACATCGAGACGTTTCTCAATAGTTGTGTTATTACTTAAATTCAAGAGGAGGAAGGGTTTCAGTAAATAGGTTTACTTTGGGCCGCGAAACTAGACTGCTCATCGCCCAGGGCAGAGGTCGTCTTGTAACTCGAAGACAAGATGTCATATGTAAATTTTAATGATACCCGACACAACGTTCTATGTACTCATACACTGCAAGAATCATCCGACGTTGACTTCCAGCCAATGACTACGTATGGAAACTGAAGCCTAACAATCCGCGCAAATTGCTGCAAGGGGCATGCAACGAAGAGCAACTCCTTCGGAACTCTCCAACAATGAAACATAAACAGGGCTCATTTAATTATGAGAATAGTGACAGAGTTTCACGGTATGGCAGTAGAGAATGCCTAGTGGGCGAATGTCTTGTATGGCTAACATCTGGTGTGTACAGACAGTCAGATACATGGCCGATTACATCGGGCGGGGACACCAATTGACAGACGGATTGGGTGGCTGGACATAGTTCCCGAAGCACTCCACTTGCAGGAGTAATACTGACGTGTGACAGATTGCCATATTCATTCCGACTGTGTCCGAAAGCAAGGACTCCATTATGGGTTGCGTAGTCGACATTGTTGGAAATGGCATCATGCCTGGTTTACCAGCGGTCCCGCGTGGTTGATTGAACGCTGCATGCAGACTCATTTAGAAAAGCGTCCAGTTGATCATGGCCTTGGTCTTCTGTGTAGTATCAAGGAGTCATACTTACAAGGAAGTGCGCTGACGGCTTCTTCTTTCTTGGAATTACGTCTCCACTGGACAACGTCGAGAATCAACTTCCCGATGCCGGTAAGAGCGACAAGCATAGCAGCGATGAAAGCGAAGAGGGCTCCAATTGAAAGATTCATTGTCGAAGCGTTGATAGGTTTGACTGGAGAGGGCCTTTTCGTCGTTGTACTGGTCGTCTCTTGGAAGCCGGTGTGTTCAGTATTTAATTAAGGTAGATACACTAGAATGTCGCTGAGGTCTGATCTCGTCTTTTCTGTCAGCAAATCCGCTATGAAGAAAAACCATGTATCAAATCCGGGGATAGTTCAGGCGGTTAGGGGACGCCCTTGGTAAAGTCGCCGAACAAATGTCAATGGTTATGAGAAAAGGCGCCATTAGCCTCAACCGATCAAGCGGCCGACGAAACACTCTTAGCATTCCATTCGCCCGAATCCCAGAACCGAATAACTCATCTATCGCACGTCGTTTCCCACCATGTTTCCATTGTTCTTTGCTTCCATGGAGATTTAATGGCTTTGATCGTCGCATAGACGCTTCTGCCTTTCGAGGAACTTCTGATGGGAGGTCTCGTTTCCAGCTTCCTGTCTTTCGCCCAAGACCGCTCTCGTTCTAGAGCCAGATTGGCGCCACAGTCTCAGCAAGCCTCCATCAAGCATCATAACTCATAAACTGTCCTTGATCGGGATTAGCTCTGCCTTGCCAGGCATAACCACGGCGGCATTGCCGAATTTGGCGCTCCGACGCTGCCCAAACTCCATCTACATGGCTATCTCCATGTGGCTATGTCAAGTGCAACGCACCAACCTTCCCGGTTCATCCTCCGGAACGGTCCAACGGCGAGAGAAATCATGCCACCCGCGCGGCATGATTAACCTGATGTAGGCTAGCTTCTCTCAGCTCTGGCCGTCATTTACCGTCTTGGTCTGATTCTTTGTGACACCAATCCGAGAACATTCTGAAAGCTTTTCAATTCAGACACTGCGATTGAATTTGGGTACAAACTTCGTTCTGGAAGGAAAGGCTTCTTTGATGCTAGCCAGGCTGTCAGACTCCACATACTTCCGCGAAACCGGCTTTTGCTGTGATGATGCACAACTAACCCACCTAAGGTAGCTCACGGCAACGGGCCGAACCATGTCGTCATTGGTGGCCGAGCCTATGTCTTACATATTTAAAGCTGGGGGTATCTCGTGGGTGGATATTCTTTTGACAATGTCAGGATTAGTTGTGCTGTTTGATACGGTCGTCAATGTCAACTGTGATTGCTATCCAATTTCAGGGCAATGCAGCTTCTCACAGGCGAAAATGAGAGAGGGATATGATTGATCTTACGGTATAGAAAATGTGGAAAACAGTAGGGTCCGCAGGCGACCCAAAACCGGCGGGGCCTCCGCTCCAAGAGAGCACGTCGATAAGCCTCCATGCCGATTATCTATGTTGGATGGTTGAGTGGCCAATTTAGACGTTATAGGAGATCGACCTTTATGCAATAGAGTTGTCACCGTGAACATGAAAGGTTTTGGAGAGTTTCTATACCATCAGGATGTAGTAAGTCGATATGAGTCGTTGGAACTTCGCCCTCTGATTGTATCAACTAGCGAAACCAACTGCGCCCTGCGGCGGCAGGCTTAGCTTGATTCTGATGAAACAGTATGCTGTCAAGAGACGAGAGCCTGAAGGTGAGAAGTGAGGATATTGGTCCTTTTTGGGAAATCAAGTAAGCGACCCAACCAATCGCATGGAACCGTTTTCCGCCAAAAACAACGCCAGCATGCAGACTCAGCGTCAACTTCCATGCGCCGATAGCCGATCAGCCAGCAATTTACCGACTTCCGCTGGAGATTCTGACCGGCGCTTCATCCCCGATTCACATAGGGTGCGGGATAACCAACGGAAGCTGATCGTCTCGGAATGCGCCGGTCTTAGCAACCCCGTCGGGCGTTCGTCTAAGCATGGGGGTCATGCAGGGCGCATCCTTCGTGTTGGTCGAGGAAGGATGTCCAACGTCTGGTTTTTTGACTGCCCAAATTTGCTTCGTTCGTTCATGCTCTGTCTTTCAAATCCATTCAGCTTCGTTACAGTATACTTCTGCCGAGTTGCCCAACGATCGGGCCGGAATCAAAATCTCGTATCGACAACTACAATGCTATTCACCAGAGACGGCCGGTCCGATCTGGCACCAGCTGACAAAGCGGTGAATATTCCACCTGTATCGCCTGAAAATGCTGCACTAGAAAATGAGGGATTATTCTCCGACGATGATCTCCCACCCCGCGATCGTGGGAGGGCGGCATGGACGAGCCTCGTCGCTGTGTCAGCCATCGCTATGGCTACTTGGGGTAAGCAGTGCTTCTTTTCCCAAACCTCCGGTATTTTCAGATTATTGACGACGTCCTTCTGTCACAGGCTTTGGAGCTACTCAGGGTGTGTTCCGAGAATACTACTTCAAGACGCCTCCTTTCGAAGGAAATCAGTTAGTAGCTTCCACAGGCCTACTAGTAGTCGTGAGTCAAGCAACATTCATGGATTCCTTCTCAAGGACTCAGCAGAGACAGGGCCTTCTTCAAACGCTTCCGCCATTTATTCTCAAAATCATTTCATCGAACCCTCAATACAAGTTTCACATGATGTGGAGCGGGATGGTTCTAGTCGTAGCATCTTCTATCGGTGCTGCTTTCTCGACATCTGTAAGTCCTTCGTCTAGTGATGCTACGATGTAGTTCAATACTAATCTTTACGAAGGCGGTCCAGGTTATTTTGACACAGGGACTCATGTATGGTTTATCGAGTGGCCTGCTATTTGCGCCGTGTCTCACATTCGTGGACGAATGGTTTCTAAAACGACGTGGTCTTGCCAATGGCATCTTGTGAGCTGCAAAATATTGGGTACAAAATGACGAATGGCTGACTAGAACAGCTTTGGCGCACCCAACATTGCTGCCGCAGGTCTTTCGCCCATATTCTCCGTTCTTCTCAAGCGCTTTGGTCGTCGAACCACCCTCATAGGATGGACTTCATTCGCAGCTGTCATTATTTTCCTTGGCATTATCTGCGTTCGCTCCCGACGTGACAGCAAGGCGGAGGCAGCGGCAGCGTCTCAACAGCCGTACTCAATGAAGAGAATATTCAAGAAGTCAACATTCTGGTTGTTTGTCCTTTCTATGACACTTCAAAGCCTAGCGAATAACTTACCTGCTAACTACCTTCCCAGCTTTGCGACCGACCTTAGTGTTTCGCCTGAAAAGGGCGCTCTATTAGTCACTTTCTTATCGCTTTTTAGTATCATTAGTCAGATATCAATTAGTGCCCTAACGTCAGTTATTATGATTATCGTAATGCCCTTAAGTATCTAAGGCAGCCTTACGCCTAGAGGAAGGTATGAGGTGACCTATTTTTAACTTACTTATTTAGACTAATAATATTCTAGTATATTAAAATCTATTCCTTAAAAGACTTTTTATATTAAACTCTAATTTAAAAAGAATTAAACTATTTTATTTATATAAATATTATATATATATTATAGTTAGTTTATAATAGTTATAAGCTTAGTTTATATTATATTTTTAAATTATTATTTATAAAGTAAATTATAACTTTATTTAATCTTTTTTATATTTATTATATTTTATTTTAATTTTAAAACTTTATTTTTATAATTATTTTTAATTTATAATATATTTCTAATATAATAGTTATTATTAATTTTAATATTTCTTATAAGTTTATTTTTTATTATAACTTTTTAATTTAATATATTACTTTTTAAATAGAAGTAAAAGCTAAAAATATCTAAAAATATATTAATTTAGATAATACTTTTAAAACTTTTTTTAATTTAAATAAAATTAAAAATATATTTTTACTTAATAATTAAATTTAAAAAGAAAATAAAAAGTAATATAAATATTATAAAGTAAAATAAAAAGTTTATAATAAAATTATTATATTATATATTTTTACTATTTTTAATATTTAAAAAGCTATTATAAAAAGTAATATTATTAAAAATAAAAACTTTAAAAAAGAAGAGTTTAAAGAAACTATTAATAACTTATTATTATTAATATTAGTTATATTTACTTTTTTTATTAAGAGATCTATAAAAGTCTTTAAGCTTTATATTTTATATTTTATTATATATATAGCTTATAAAGTAAAATATATATAGAAAGAGTAAATATATAAAGTTTTAAATAAATAAGTAAAAGATATTATTTTAAAAGAGATCTTTATATTTATTTAAATAGAACTTTTAGAGAAAAGAGATTATACTTTTTATATTTTAATATAAATTCTAAAATAATATTATACTCTAAATAACTTAAGTAATTTTATAATAATTTATAAAAAATATATTATAGTTTTAAATTAAGTAGTTTTTATTATTAACTTTAATATTTAGATTAAAGACTTCTAAAGTATATTTCTTAAAGTTTTTTAATATAAACTATTAGAAGTATAAAGAACTTTTATATTAAAAACCTTCTTCTAAGTAATCTAATATTACTTTATTTTATTTTAAACTAATTTAAAACTTATTAATATTATTAAGTAAGAGCATTTTAGTACTAAAATCTAAAGTATAAATTAGTATATTAATATATTTAAAGACTTTCTCTATAAAGATATAATAAGAACTTATTTAAAAGGTTATATTAATAGAGGTTTTATAATATTAATTAGATAATCTAATAATATAATTTTTAGTAATTTTATTTTAGAAAAACCTTTATAAAATAAGTTAGTTTTATATTATATATATAGAAAAAATTATAAATAAACTTTATCTATTTATAATTATTTTAAGTTTATTTTTATAGAAAAAGAAGTTTATATAAGCTTTAAAAAAATAATTTAGGTTTATTCTAAAATTAATAAATTAAAATACTTTAAGCTTTATATTAAAATAGCTTATAAAGGGTAGTTTATTATAAAGAACTTTAATACTCTTAAGTTTAAAAATAATAAAAATTAGAATAAAAAAAGATTATTTAAAAATAACTTTAGTAGATTAAAAAGGTTAATTATTATTTCTACTTTTAAAATAAACCTCTTATTTAATATAGTAGCTTATATTATTATTAAGGATATTATTATAAAGATTATAATAAAAAAAGTAGAAGTTTTTATATTAGAATTTAAACTTAATAAGATTTATATAACTTATACTTAAAGTTTAAGAATCTTCTTTAGTAATATAATATTAAATAACTATAATATTTTCTATTTAGTTAATAATATCTCCCTCTTTAAAGAAAGTTTTATTATCTATAAAATAAAGAGGTAAGTTAAAATAAATATAACTTTATACCTTATTATAATAAGAAGTATAAAGGTTTTTTATAATATTTTAAATAGAATAAATAGATTTTAAAATTTAATATTTTAGAATATTATTTTTATAAATAACTTCTATATTAATATTATCTTAAAATACTTATTATAAAAGATAAGTATTTAGTATTTAAGTTTTAATAATATTTTTTATATTAGAGATTATAAAAATAATATAAAAGTAAAAAAGCTTTTAAAAAAAATAATATTACCTTTATAGATTACTAATTTTATTTTTTATACTTTATTTCTAAATATATCCCTTTTAGTAATATTTTAATTATAAGTTTATTAGTTTTTATAATAACTTAAGTGAAGTAATATTTTTAAAAATTTATCTAAATTTATATAGATATTATAGAAATATAGTATTTTTACTCTAATTATTTTAGTTAAAAAGCGTTTAAGAAACTTATTCTTAATATTTAAGGAGTAAAAGTTTAAAGTATATTACGCCTTAAATATTAATATTATATAATAATATATATAAAGTAAGTTATATTATAATATATTTTAGAATAAAAAGTAATATAACTTTTCTATAAGATTTTATAGAACTTATTTAACTATTTAGTAAACTTTAATATAAATAAATAGCTTTTAGTTATTAAAGATAAATATATAGGTTAACTCTTTATATTTCTATATATAAATAAGACTTAATATTTAGTATTTATTATTATTTAAACTTTTAAGCGCTAAGTATAGAGATAATATAGCTTTATATTATATAAGATTAAATAAGATAGTAAGTATATTATAATTATAATTAATAGATTATTAAAGTTTTAGATCTAAGTATTAGAAATAAAGATTAAAGTTAAATAAGCTTTTTTATATATTAAGGAACTAAATAGAAGTATAGAGTAAGTAGATTAAGAATTAGTTATAAAAGTTATTATAATATTTTAAGTAGTAAACTTTCTATTTATTTTATAAGTTAAAGTAGTATAAACTATAATATTCTTTTATAATATAAACTTTTATTAATATTATAATTAGCTCTTATTAATTTAAGTTAAAAAAAACTAACTAAGAGATTATATTAAGTATTATAAACTTATTTATAAAGTAAACCTTTTAGTTAATTCTCACCTTTAATAAAGAAAGGTCTATATATATAGCTATAAAGTATATACCTTTAAAAAAGAATATAAAGTAAATAAGAATAAATATAACTTTAAAGTTATAATATAAAGGTATATTAAATACTTAGTAAGGTATATAGTAAATTTATATAATTTTTATAGAGTTTAAATATTTTTATTTTAAGAAGTTATTATTATATAAAATATAATTTTTAATAAAAAAATATTCTATTTAAAAGATAATATAAAAATAGTAATCTAAAATAAAGAAGTTTATTTAGTTACTAATAAGATATAAAAACTAATATCCTTTATACTTTTAAAATTATAACTTCTAAGAATATAAAATAAAGCTAATATTATATTAATAATAGATAATAAAGTATTATTATTAACCTCTTTTTTATTAAGAGAACTTTAAATAGTTAATAATAAGTAAAAGAGATAGATATTAACCTTTAAGTTAAACTTAAACTTTATTAAGATATATAAAGTATTAAATCTAATACTATTATTAAACCTTATTTAAAATAATAACTTAATAGAAAAGACTTAAGATATTAATAAGGATATAACCTTTACTAAAGATATAATCCTAAATAAGATATATATTTAAATAGATACTTCTTTTCTATAAAATTTAAATATAAATAATATTAATATATAACTACTTTTATAAAATAACTCTCTTATTTAGTTAGTATAGCTATACTTAAGTATTAAAGAAGAGAGTATTATAGAAGAAGAGTTAGAGTAAGTATATAACTATACTAACTTAAGCTAACTTAAAATTATAAAACTAAAGTAATCTCCTTATTTTAAAATATATTTTATATTTCTCTAAATAAAATAAAACTAAAATACTTTCTTTAAAATATATATACTAAAGTAGTAAAAAGTATTTAAAAAAGTAAACTAGAGATATTATTTATTCTACTATTTTATTTTTATATCTATTTACTAAGTAAAGCTAAAGTATATATTTATAATTATTATAAGATAGTAGTTAGGATTAAGAGAATAATATAGTTAGGGTTTATATTAAATAAGGACTAAATCTTAGTTTACCTTTTAGTAGCTAAGTAGTAGTTAGAAGTAGGCCTCTCTCTTTAAAATAGCTAATAATAACCTAGTGAAGGCTTAAAACTATTAGCTTTATAGGGCTTTATAATAATTAGGCCTCCCTCTAAAAAACTATTCTTAGTTTAGAAAAATAATTAGCTAATTCTAAGCTTTTTATTAGAGGTTTATTAGAAAGGTAGTTACTTTACTTAATAGTTTTAATTATTAACTAATTAGAAAAATTAGAGCTATATACTTTTTTATCTATATATTTATTTACTTTTAATAGCTTTTCTATAGTAGATTTTCTCTTCTTTAAAAATATTTAGCTATTTATCTATATTTAGATTATCTTATTTTTATAATCTACTTATAATATTATTATATATTATTAACTTTATAAAGTATATAAGGATCTAATAATACTTTAAGATAATAACTCTTTTTATTATTACTTTCTATAATATATTAACACCTCTTTACTATATTAATCTACTTTACTTTATATAGTTAGCTCTTATAGTTTAATCTCTCTTTTTTAAATAGATTAAGTTTTATATTATACTTAATAAGTTACTAATTACTTTCTTTTTAGTAATAATTAGTAGGATAAAACTAACTAAGAGAGTAATATTATAGCTATTAATCCTATTAATTAAGCTTTAAGCTAAGTAAGTATAATAATTAAGTATCTTTTTATAAGCTAATAGTAGTAGTTTAAGCTAGTTATTCTTAAGGTTAGTAGATATTATTATAGAGGAAGAGGATTATAATTATATACCTTTTCTTAACTTTTAAGATATAGCTCTTTTTCCTAAAGTTCCTCAGCTTATTAGCACTTAGTTACTAAACTACTATCCTAACTTTATATTATAATCCCTTAATCTTAAGTATAATTATAAAGAAGAGTTAGAAGATATTTAATAGCTTTTATATAAAGTTTAAGTAAGTTAGGTTTTTATAGATTTTTAGTATTAAGTTAATTAGTTTTTAGTAAGAAATTAATAATAATAAGATTATTAATTAGGTTATAGAGGATTTTAAAAATAAATAAGAGTTTTAAGAGTTTATAATATACTACTATTCTTTAAGGTTTTATAGTATTACTAACTAAATATTAAGAAGAAGTATTTAATAATAAGCTTATATTTATTATTATATTTTAAAATATAGCTCTTTTAGCTAATATAGCTCTAGCTAATATTAATTTTAACTCTCTTAGTATAAGTTTATTTAGTTCTTTTAATAATATTTCTTTAAATAATAACTCCTCTAATAGTACTCTTTTTATTTTTTTAAAGTATTTTTATTATTCTTATTACTTAAATAGTTTAAATAGAGGTTAACTAAGTTATTATAGCTATTTACTACTTACTCTAAAAGGAGTTCTAAATAAGCTAAAATATAATAGCTTTTATAATATCTAGCTATACTTTTATTATATTTATACTACTATAAAAGTATAAAAAGAAAGTAAAACCTTTTATAATAAACTACTTCTTATAAAGTATATCTATACTCTTAATAGTAGTATATATTATACTTAATATTATTTTTATAAAGCTTTTTATATTATAGTAATCTTACTTTTCTTATATTTTTTAGAAGCTTTTTATTAATAAGTTTTAATATAATATACTCTATCTATTTTAAATAAATATTAAGATATTTTATTTATTACTAATAAGCTTTATTATTTTATTCTTCTTATAGAATTTAAAGATATTAAGGTAGAGTTATATAACTTTATTAAGTAGGTTTAAAATACTTTTTATTTACTTAATATTATATATTACTAAGAGTTTTTTTTCTCTATATTAAAGAAAATCTTTAAGATATTACTTTATTTTAGTATATATTTAAGAGGTACTTATTAATAATTAAATAGTATTTTTAATAAAAATATATTTTATTTTTTAATAACTATTAATATATTATTTATTATTAGTTTATATCTATTTAAGGTTCTTATTTTTATATTAACTTAAGAGAGATAGTAAATATATTTAATTCTTTTAAGTTTTATTATAAATTTTAAGTTTTTAGAATTAATTTAATTTTAAAAAATATTATATTAATCTTTTCTTTTTACTTAAAGATATTAGCTATATAATATAGTAGATCTTTAAGTATTATATAGTTTATACTAGCTTTTATAGAATATTTTATTAATATACTTTTTAGTTAGTTATTAACTTATATATTATAGCTTTCTCTTAAGAGATTTTAAATTATATTAAGGCTTTTATTAGTAAGCTTCCCCTATTTAGTTTTATTTATTAAGTAAATAGTTTTTTTAGTTTTTATTAGTTTTATTTTCTTATAGTTTTATTTTTTAGCTTAGTTTTATTTATCTTTTAGTTTAGAATTATAACTTTAATCTACTTAAAAGGGTTATTTATACCTCTTATTTTATAATAAGGGGAAAATAGTAAGTTTATAATATTTTAGTTATAGTTTTAATTAAGTTTAGCTTTAGATTAGTAGTAATTTTATTCTCCCTTTAGTTTTTTCTTTTAGCTATTTTTTATTTCTTTTATACTTTTTTATATTATTATAAAGCTTTTTAGGTATTACTTATATTATTTTTACTAACTTAGGAGTTATATTCTAATAGCTATTTAGTCTATTTAATTAAGTAGAATTATCCCTCTTTAGTATCTTAATAGCTTATTACTTAATCTAACTTCTATTAGATATCTTTATCCTCTAAGTTTAAGATAAATAAAGGTTTACTTTTTTAATTACTCTTTTATAATTTAAGTAAGCTAATTAAGAAGATATTATATAGATATATATACTTATTAAGGAGAGCTAAATAATAAGCTTATTTTCTTATATAATTTAAAATCTAAAATAGTTTTATAAAGTATAAGAAAAGTTTTTTTTTTTTAAATTTAAAATATAAGTTTTTTATAAAGAGTAATATTAATTATTCTTAATAGAACTTTTACTTTTTATAGTAATTATTATACTTTTTCTAATAAGATTTTATTAATTTTTATTAGGATTTTTATAAGTTATTATAAAAATTATCTAATTTTTTTAAATAGTTTTTTATTTTTTATATCTCCCTTTTTAAGATCTTATCTTTAAGATCTCTTTAAAACTTAAGATAATACTTAAATAATATTTTTATAGAGATTTTACTAATAGTAGAGTTTTTTATATTATTATATATAAATATTACTATAAATAGTAATTTAATTTAGTTTAATTATAATTTATTTATAAAATAGTATAAATATTATTTTAAGGTTTTATTTATAGCTTCTATTTATTTATTAGTTTATAAATAAAATATAATAGAAAGTTTATATTTTATTTTATTATAATAATAAAAATCTATTTAGATTTAGCTTATAAATAGTAGCTTCTTATTACTAATAATTCCTTTAAGAGATCTATAGATTAACTCTATCTTTTTAAAAAAGAGTTTAATTAATTTTATTATAGTTATAGTTATATTAATAATAAAGAATAAGTAAAACTTAGTAAATTAATTTATAATTATTAAAATAAAGTTATAAAGTTTTTAATTATTCTATAGTTATAATAATCTAATAATTATATTTATAGAGATTTTTTTAAAAAGTTAGTTTAATAATAATAATAGCTATAATTTACTATAAAGTTAATACTTTTTTATTTTAGTTATATTATAAACTTTATAACTATTAATATATTTCCTAATATCTTAATTAAGATTTATCTATTAAAACTTTCTTTAGATAAGTTTAATTATTTTATCTCTATTAAAATATCTAACTAAAAGATTATTATAATAAAGAGATAAAATCTCTATTTAAATAGATATTTTATTAAGGATAAAAATATAATCTTTATATTTAAGAAGATTAAATTCTAAACTTTAGTATTTTAGTATATTTTCCCTATTTATTTAGAGATATTACTTTTAGTACTAAGAATTTTTAAACTATAGTTTCTTAATTAATTCTTTTAAACTAATTCTTCTAAATTTAAAGTTATTTTAAGGTTATATACTTATTTATTTTTAATAATATACTAAATTTTAGCTTAAGTTACTATTTAGATATTTTATACTTCTTTAACTTTAGTTTAATCTAACTAGGATTTCTATAGTAATTTAACTTTTTTAGAAATATTAAATAAAAAGTTAAGATTAAAGACTTCTTTATTATAATAATTAAGGTATCTTAAAAGCTTATTAGTAAAGTTATTTTTCTTTTAGTAATAATAAATAATAAAGTTATAAAGTATAAGATAAATATATTAATAAGCTTATCTCTCTATAATATAAGTTTAAGATATAAAAAAACTTAAGTTTTAATAATTAGTTAGAACTTCTATAAAATATTTTAATCTTTCTATATAATATTATTAAGTTTTAAAAAACTTAATAATAATATATATTTCTTAGTCTAATATATATTAGTTTAGTTTAGCTCTTTTAAACTTTTAGGACTAAAATATTATAAAATATTAATAGCTATCTTTATATTTCTATAATAAAATATTAGAAGTTATAAATTATAATATATCTATTTTAATTCTTATTAGCTTTTTATTATTAAAATACTATAGAACTAAGGTATATTAAAAAGCTAAATAAAGTAATTAAAATATAATTAGCTCTACTTAATTAAACTTTATTAAGTTTAATTTTTTTTTATTCTTATTATTTTTTAGTAGTTTAGTTAAAGGTTTTATAATATAGAAGTATCTTAAAATAAATTATTAATAGAAGTTATAAAATCTTAAAAAAACTTAAATATTATAATAAATCTTTAGGATTAGCTATAAAGTAATAGCTTTTATATAGCTAGAAGTTATAAAAACTCCTTTAAGAGATAAAATAAATTTTAAGAAATTTATACTCTTTTAATAGAATAAGTATTTAGAAAGGTTAATATATAGCTAAACTTCTCTTATTCTATTTAAAACCTAAAGAATATATTAAGTATAAATCTCTTAATTTTTTAAGAAAATAAAGATATTATCTAAGTAAATAATATAGAAAATATTAATAATCTTTTTAAATATAAAGTTAATATAATTCTAAAATATAATAAAAATATTAGTTAAGTTAAAAAGTATAACTAAATACTTATATAGTTTATATTATATATAAAAAGTAGTTTTCTATTTATATCTTTCTATAATATAGATCTAATAATATATTTTTTTTATATTAATCTTAGAGAATTATTATATATTTATAATATAATTTAAGATTTTTAATATTAAAAATAAAAAGTAATAATTCTTAATTATAACTTAGTTAAAACCTTAATAATTAATATATAACTATAAACTTTTATCCTTCTTAAAAATAAAAATTACTAAAGAACTAATAAAGCTTTATAATATATAAATATAACTACTTCTTAAGTTCTTATTAATATAAGCTTTTAATATCTCTAATTTCTTAAGAGAAAGAGGATAAATAAACCTCTAAAATAGTTTTTTTCTTTTTATAATTTTAATCTTATAATTATAAAACTTTTATAAAAGAAGAATAGTTATTTTTAATAATTTTAATATATTAATAATAAATAATAATTCTAAAAGAATAATAACTAAAAAGAGAGGTTTTTTTTTTTTATAATCCTCTTTATTTAAAAAAAGAATTAGTTCTAAAAAAGTAATAATTATATATATATATATATAGCTAATTAAACTTTTTTAATAAATTAAAACCTTTTAAGAACCTCTTAGGTTTTCTAAGAAAAAGTTTAAAACTATTAGTAGTACTTAATACTTCTTAAATAAATATTTAGATTTTAGATTATAGTTATAAAAAGAAGTATTAGACTTCTTTTTAGATAAAAATTATAATTAATTATTATATAGAAGTATAAAAATAAGTAAGTAGCTTCTTAAAAATTAATAACTATAAAGGGAACTTAATATACTTTATAAGTAGAGATTTATAAATAATTAGCTACCTCTAAAAGAGAAGTATTAATTTTAGCTTAGTTTAATTTATAAGATTTAGTAAATTTAAATAAAATTAAATTATATTTAGTAATAATATTTAAGTTAATAAAAATATATAATTACTCTTAATACTTTTTTATTTAAATAGAGATATAAAAATAATAAGTAATCTTTAAGATAAGCTTAAGAGAAATATAAAGATCTATTTTAAAACTTTAGTTTTTCTTAACTTTAGAGAAAAAGATTTTATTATAGATTAAATAATAAAAAATCTTTTATTTTTCTTTTTAGATTCCTTCTCTTTCTTTAGGTATTTTAAAAATATATAGTTAGAATTATTATAAATATAATACTTAAAAAGCTAGCTATTCTTATTAAAGTAATTCTTAGTTTAAAAGAAAGAAATAGAAATAAAAAATTTAAAGTAATTTTAAGATTTATTAATAGAATAATAATATTTTAAAAGAGATTTATTATAATCTTAAGAGTTCTCTTTATATTTATAATTTTTCTTTATAGCTTATTATATCTAATCTACTAAAATAACTATTTTAGTATAAATATATAAGAAAGTTATAAATATTTTATATATATTATTTTAAAACTCCTTAAGGAGTTTTATATAATAAGAATATATTTATTCTTTTTTAAGTTATTATATAAATCTATACTTTAAAAACTAAGAATAATTATTAAAATTAATAAAGTTCTAATTCTCTCTCTATTTAGTATTAATAAAATTTTATATAATTTTTAGTTTTTAGAATATTATATCTTTTAAAAAAGTTTTAATTTACTTTAAAAACTTAAAATAATCTATAGTCTCTCTAAAATATTCTAAAAGTAAATTAAAAATATATTAATATTATTATATATAATATATAGATTTTATATATTTTAGTTTATTAAAGATTTTTAGCTAACTTTTTTAAACTTCTTTAAAATACTTAAATAAGCTTATTTAAGATTAGTTATTTAATTATCTTAATAATAAAATATATACTTATTAATTAAGATCTTAATATTTTTAATTTTAAACTTTAAATTATTTTTAAATAAATTACTATAAAGAGATTAATATTTCCCTACTATTGTAGTTACTCTTTTATTAACTTATTACTTAACTTTAAGTTAATACTTTAATTTAAAAATTTTATACTATAATATAAAATTTAGATTCTCTATTTTATTATTTAGATTAGAAAAATTAGATATTTAAAGGATAACTTCTTTAAAGCTTTAACTTAAGGTTTTAAACTCCTCTTAAAATAAACTTAAAAATAAAAGATTACTAAAAAATAATCTCTTACTTATAGTTATCTAATTATTTATATATTATATTATTATCTTAATAATAACTTAAGTAGAAGATTTAGAATTATTATAAAATAATAATTAAGATTAAGAGAATAATATAGTTAAGGTTTATATTAAATAAAGACTAAATCTTAGTTTACTTTTTAGTAGCTAAGTAGTAGCTAGAAATAAGCCTCTCTCCTTAAAATAGCTAATAATAACCTAGTAAAAACTTAAGACTATTAACCTTATAAGGCCTTATAATAATAATACTAAGTAGAAAAATTTATATTAATTAGTTTATTAAATTACTTAAAATATAGAGAGATATCTAATATATATTAAAACTATTTTATTCTTATTTTATTAAAATATATAATATTAAGATTAATAAACTTAAAGAAATAAGTATTTAAAATATTATAAATAAGTTAAAAGTAAAGAATAAGCTAATACTTCTTAAGTAAGTATTTATATATAAGTTAGATTAATATAGATATCTTAATTATTATAAAGTTAGAATTTATATTTAAAATAACCTTTAAGAAAAATACTTTTTAAAATAAACTTATATTATAACTTTTATTATAAAAATATTTAAAGTTATAATAACTCTTATAATATAATTTAACCTTAAAATTTACTAATTTAATATTATTAATATATTTCTAAATACTATATATAAGTTAAATAACCTCTTTATTACTTATTACTTACTAAATAGCTTTAAGAAAGATAGAAAAGTTATTAAACTATAATATACTTTATATAGCTTTTATAATACTTTTTTACTCTAATATAAAAAGTTCTTAAGTATTTTTCTTTATTTTAGATTATATTTAATAAGTAAAAACTTATATCTCTTTTAGTTTTATAATAAAAAAGTCTTTATATTTTTTTATATTAATAATATCTTTATCTTATATTATAAGAATTATATAAAAGAAATAGAAAAAGTTATAAAAAGTATTAAAGAGAAATATAAATTAAAAAACTAAAAGTTAGCTAAATAATATTTAGGAATTAAGATTACTTGAAATTAAATAATATAAAAGATCTATCTTTTATATAATTAATATATTAAATAAATTATAAAGAAGTTTAATTTTATTAACTTTAGAGTATTAATTATATTTCTTCTTTTTATTTTACTTAAGAAGTTTAATAGAGAAGTAAACTTATAATAAGTCCTCTTATATTAAGAGAAGATTAAATTAATCCTCTATATTATAATTATAATATAGCTAGATATTATATTTATTTATACTTTATTATTATAATTCTTAATAAACTTATTTCTAAAATACTATTAAGCTATAAACTAAGTAATTTAATATTTATATTATATTTAATACTTTATAATTTACTTTAATATCTTAAAAAGTAAAGTAACTTAAGTATTATTAATTATAAGTAATATATTATTTATTAATAATAAAGAAATATAAAGGTTATTTTAAAGCTTTATAATATCTCTCTTTAGAAATTTAATTTAATAGAAAGCTATATATTAAAGTATAGTAATTATATTAATAATAAAAGTAGAGCTTTTAAGCTTAGAATATATTATAAAGGAAACTATAGCTTTTAAGTAGCTTTTTAGAAATTTTAAATTTAGTTTTAAAGATATATAAAAGATTTATTATAATAATTAATAAATAATTTAACTTATAATAAGTAAAAAAGAGTATATTTTAACTTATTTTTATTATATAAATATTTAAAATATATAGCTTTACTAGGAATATATTAAATAATTATTTTAAATTATATATCTCTCTATTAATAAGATATTAACTAATAGTTTTATAAAAATATTTTTTTATATAAAGTTTAAATAGTTTAAAGTATTTTTAAACTTTTAAAATATATTATAAATAGTAAAATAAAATAAAAAAAAAAGATAAATAATAAATAAAGCTTATAAGTTAGATATTTTAATTAAAAATAGTTTAATAACTAAGAAGTATATAGCCTTCTTAAGAGCTTAAAATACTTATACTTTATAAAGTATTAAGTAATATAAAAGCTATACTTTATTTATATCTTTAGAGAGTAAATATATAGTTATTTATAAGGATATTATATATAAGCTTTATCTCTTTAGAGAGATATCTATTAATAAAGCTATTAATAGTAATATAAATATTAGCTACTTTAAAGATAGAGGAAGTTATTTTAAAAGATAAGCTAATATATATACTACTAAAGATTAATATATCCTCTATAATAATCTTAATTAATAGAGTAATAATTAGTATTAAAAAAGAAACTATAGTTTTAATTACTACTTTATTACTACTTTTATTTTTAGCTTTAACTTTAGTTTTAGTTATATTTTTTATAGCTTTAGCTTCCTCTTTAGCTTTAGCTTTAACTTTAGTTTTTATTTTAGTTTTATTATAAGCTTTAAAAGCTTTTTAAAATATAGTTTTCTTAAAAGTAAAAACTTAATAAATAGTTAGTTAAGTAAATAGTAATATAGAAATTATAGGATAATATATATAGATTTATTTATATTATTATATAAAGCTTAAAAGAATTAAAACTTTAATATAGAAATAAGTAATAATATAAATTTATATAATATCTTCTTCTCTTTATAAAGAGTATATTTATCTTTTTATTTTATATTAAGTATATATATATTAAATAATATATCTATTTAAATATTTTATAAATAAAGTAAGTAAATTATATTACTTAATAATAATAACTATTTTTCTTTTTAACTTTTAGCTTTTAAAATTTCTATTTTTATTTAAAAGTTAATAAATAAAATAATAACTTAATTAGAAATATAAATTAAAAATATATTTTATTTATATTTTTAATATAGTTTATAAATAAATAGAAAAATAAGAGTTATAAACTTTAAATTATACTTCTATTTAGCTCCTCTACTTTTTATAAACTTTTTATTTTTATTAAGCTTATTAGTTTTAATTTCTATAAAATAACTTAAATTAATAATTAATTTATAAGAATAATAAAATAAAATAAATATATTATAATAAAAAAGGACTTTAAGAAATTAGAAATAAAGAATAAAATAACTTATTCTTAAGTTTAAAACTTTTAAATTTTAAAGAAAATATAAGAGGAGTATTATTACTTTCTTCTTTCTCTTCTTCTTTCTCTTTTTACTTCTTATTAATAAGAGTAATTCTTATTTTAGTTATTATAGCTATATATTTAGTTTTAGTTTTTTTATTTATCTAAATAATATAGTTAGTATTAAAAATAAAATTATAAATAAAAAAATATTATAATTATAATATAACTATATATATATATATAGAAGTAAAATAAATAATATATATATTAATTATAATATAGATAAGGAAAAAAAATTAAGAAGTAGAAATAGTATAAGAGATATTATTATTATTACTATTTTACTATTTTAATAACTATTTTAACTTTTGTATTTAAGCTAATAAGAAGTTTTTATTTCTATTAAATAAAGTAATAATATTAATTATTATTTTAGTATTTATAATTTTAACTATAATAAAAAATATATAAAGAGAAGAACTTTCCTCTTTTTTATAATTTAATAATAAAACTATAAAGTTATCTTTTTTATTTATTTTTTTTATTAATTACTTCTTTTTATATCTATTTATAGTATTTTATATATATATTTAGATTTTATAATAATTAGTTATATAAAATTAAGGTTTTTAGGTTTTTTTAAACTTAAGGAGGTATATTATAATACTTTTAAGTATCTAAAGTAGCTTTATACTTAGAGGAAAGTATAAAGTAATATTATAACCTATTATATAAGAGTAATAGATAACTAACCTACTTAGGCACTAAGCAGCTAAAATAGGATATTTATACTATAGGATCATAAAAACAATAGGGACTCACTTAGTAATAGAAAAACTATAGTATAAATTATATAGTAATAAGATAATAATTATATTAGATTAAAATAATTTAATATAACTTAAGGGCTAAATAATTATTCTAAATTAAAATAATTCAGATTAACCTAAAGTATAAAAAAATATATTTAGAGTTAAACTTATATATAATATAACCTTAAGCCTAACTTATAATTAAACTCCTATAGCTCTTTAGTAATTAACTTAATATTTATCTTTAGGATATTCTTAGCTTATTTTTACTATAAATTACTTATTAAGTTTAAAACTAATTACTTTAGTCTCTAAAAACTAATCTACTATAAGCTTATAACCTATAACTTAAACTATAACCTTAATATACTATTACTATATATTAATCTCTAGCTTCTATTAGTAAACCCTACTATTAAATAGCTAACTATAACACTTTAATTACTCTTATTTAATAAGTTAACTATTAATACCTACTAAATAATATAAATAAGATATCCTCACACGCTTCTACTAAGTTACCTACCTTAAGAAGCTCTTCTTCCTCTTAATAGTAAGCTAAAAGCCTAGCTAAGGAACTTAAAGAAGCCCTTATAGCAGTAAACTTAGATAATAAAGTTACCCTTAAAAAGGAAACCTATAATAAACTTTAAGCCTAAGTTAAAAAAGGAGATAATAATATCACTAAAATATAAACTATATATAATAAAACTACTAATAAACTCTAAGGTCTTAAGTAAATAATCTAAAAACTTAATAATAAACTTTAAAAACTTATAAACCTTAAAAGTAAAATTACTTACCTAAAAAGATAAAGTAATAACCCTCTTATATAAGAACTCTAAAATAAAGTTAATACCTTTTAAGCTGTTATTAATATTATTACTACCCCTATAAGAAGAAGATAGAAACTTAAACTTAGTAACCTTATTACTTATAATAGCACTTAAGGATAACTTAAGTTATTCTTAATTTAGATTTAAACCTATTAGAACTTCTATTATAATAACTTTACTAATTAAATAGAGAAGGTTATCTATATAGCTACCTATCTTTATAAGTAAGCTTTTAAGTAGTTTAAACTTATCTAAGAAGAATTCCTTAAGTATAAAACTCTAAATAAATACTCTATAAAAATATATAATATTTATAGTAGTTTTTAAGGATTTAAGGATGCTCTATAATCCTTCTTTTAAAACCTAAATAAAAAACGCTAAACTAAATATAACTTTATATAGTTATAATAGATTAAGTTAGCTAAGGAATATACTACTACTTTTAGATAACTTAGTATCTAACTAAACCTAACTAAAGAAACTAAAATCTTTATATTCTACTAAAGACTTAAAGATAATATTAAGGATAAAATAGTTAAACTAAATAAACTTAAAAACTTCCTTTAGTATGCTAATATAGCTATTAAGATTAATAATTAACTCTTTAAATAAAGAAAAGAGAAAAGTAAAAAATAATAAAAAACTAACTCTAAATATAAATACTAATAATAACCTTAGTATAAATTTAATAACTAATAGAATAATAATAAACTATATAATAACTAGAATAATACTTACTAAAATACTACTTATAGATAATATAGTAGACCTATAAACCTTAGTATAATAACTAAGCCTAATAATAAGAAATTATAAAACCCTAAATATTATAATTATAATAAGTAAGAATATATCGCTAAAAATTATAAACAGCTTAAAAAGCTTCCTTAGAAGCTAATAATAAAACAACCTTAATAAGTTAATATAATTATAAAAGCCTTATATATATTATAGTTATAAACTAAATATTATAATAATAACTACTAAATCTATCTTAAAGATAAAGAAATATTAAGGTACTACTTAAAAGATAGTAACTCTAGCTAGTCTAATTATAATATAATTAGTTTAGATACTTACCTTAAGACCTTAGCTATAATATATTAAAGTAATAATAAGATTACTAAAAAGCTAGCTAAATAACTTAATAAGATATTATAAGTATAATATTTTAAACTAGCTAACACCTTATTTACTATATAAAACTAAGAAATAGAGGAATAAGTTAAAGAGGAATTTAAAGAAGAACTAAAATATTAGTATAATCCCCTAATAGAATAATAACTCCTCACTATAACTAGTAACTAAAACTTTAGAGAACTTAAGTTTAAATTTAATTTAAATAGAATCCCCTATAACTCTAACTCCTTAATAGATATAGCTAACTAGAATATAAAACGCTATAACAGATTAGTCTTAAGAATTAATAACTCTAGCTCTAAAGGAGAACTTAATAATTAAGAAGATAGAGCTAAATAACTCTTAAAATACTAAGAAGTTAACTTATTTTAAGATAAATAATAGCGCTACTTTTATAATACTTTAATAAACTAATAAGACTAAAACTATACCTTTTAGCTATATATAAAAGACTACCTTATATTAAAAAGTAACTACTAACTTTATTAAACCTTTTTTTAGCTTTAATATTTTTATAATAAATATAAAAAATATATAAAAGATAAGTATAATTACTAACTCTACTTTAAAAGACTTAATAATAAACTTATTAAGAAGGTTTATACTATATATATTATAATTAAATAGATAATAATAACTTTTAATAAAAAGATTACTACTTTTTAATTAAGCTTTTAGTTTCTTATAAGATACTAATATAATAATAATATAAAATAAGATAAATATTAATATAATAAATACTAAATCTATTATTAAGATAAAGCTTATACTTAGAGAATTATAAAAAATAAACTAAAACCTCCTTAAGTTAGAATTTATAAAAATAGCTTTACTAAAGTAGTATAAAAAGGAAAGCAAATTATTTATTTAAAATAACTAGAATAGTTAAAAAACTAAACTTACTTATTAATAATAGATTATAATAAGTAATAAAAAAAAGATCTATCTACTAGATATTATAAAGATATAAGAATAATATAAAACTTAAAGTTACTATTAATAAATAAATAATACTTATATTAATTAATAGTAAAGCTAAAGTAAACTTTATTACCCTTTAAGTTATTAATAAGTTAAAAATATAATAAAGAGGAAAAAAATAACTATATACTCTATATATAGTAGAAAGAGAAGAATTTAAATATAAAGGAGGTACTATCTATAATAAAATTATACTTTTTAAGATAAACTACCTAAATTAAAAAGAAAAAATCTAATTTAATATTATTAATATAAAAATATATAATATAATATTAAGATTACCCTAGCTATAAATAAATAACTTATAAATAAATTAAAGTAAAAACTAACTTTATAAAAACTATAATAACTTAGTCTTTAAGTAGTATTATAATAAGTAAGCCTTAAATAAGCTAATATAATAAGAAATAGTAAAATAATATATATACTACCTAAAAGTAAAAGAAGTTATAATATAACTAATAATAATAAAGAATCTAAAATAAAAGAATAATTTATTTCTATTTATTTTAAAAGAATATAAAGTTTATAAGAAACTCTTTATAGCTAAATTAGAAACTAAACTGCTTAAATATATAAGCTTTAATTATAAAATCCCCCTTAAAGAAAGAAAAGAACTATAATTTAATAAAATCTATAGACTTAACTTAATAGAAATAAAAGCTTTAAATAAATATCTTAAAGAGAACTTCTAAAAAAGTTATATTAAACCTTTAATATTATTAATAAGAAGTTTAATCTTATTTATACTAAAAAAGAATAGGAAATTATAATTATATATTAACTATTATATACTTAATAAAATAATAATTAAAAACTACTACTTATTACCCCTTATAGATAAAATAAGATAACTTCTCTATAAAGCTAATTAGTTTATAACTTTTAATTTTAAAGAAGTTTATAACTTAATTAGAATAAAATAAAGAGAAGAATAGAAGACTATTTTTAGAATATAAAAAGGATATTTTAAGTACTTTATTATACCTTTTAGTCTTATTAATATACTTATAATATTCTAGAATATAATTAATATTATATTATAATAGTATATTAATATTTATATAATTATCTATTTAAATAATATTTTTATTTTCTCTCCTACTCTTAAGAAATATAAGGAAGATATATATAATATTTTATAAACTTTTTAAGAAGCTAAACTCTTAGTTAAACCTAAAAAGAGTAAGTTTTATATATAATAAATAAAATACTTTAGATTTATTATTACTCTAAGAGAAGTAAGTATATCTAAGAATAAGATTAAAGCTATTTAAGAATAGCTAATACTAAAAAACTTTAAAGAAGTCTAAAGATTCCTAAGTTTTATTAACTTCTACTAAAAATTTATTAAAAACTATAAGAAGATTAATATAGTTTTTATAAACCTTAGCTATAAGAATAAACTATTCTAATAGAAGGAACTATAGTAAATAGCTTTTTAGAAAATTAAAAACCTTATTATTAGTAAATTAGTCCTCTTTATTTTAAATTTTATAAAGCTATTTAAAATAGAACTTAATATATTAGATTATATAATTAGAATATAACTATTATAATAGAACTTAAAAAGATATTTATATCTTTATACCTTCTTTTCTAAAAAACTTAGAAAACTTAAGCTTAACTATAAAATCTATAATAAAGAGCTTATAGTAATTATTAAAGCTTTTAGAAAATAAAGACCTAAATTTTTAGGGACTATCTATAAAGTATTTATATATTTAGACTATAAGAACCTTATATACTTTATAACCTTAAAAGTATTAGAAAAATAATGAGTATAATAGTTAGAATTCCTATTAAGATTTAACTTCTAAATTATCTATAAAAAAAGATTAAATAATAGTAGAGCTAACACCTTTAGCTAAAGACTAAATTATAATATCTTAATACTTAAAGAAACCTAAGTAATTCTTAAAAAGGATAACTATAGAGATTTAATACTAATAGCTAAACTCTTAATAATAGCTAGATAACTTAATGCTAGTTTACCTAATAAGTTAAATAATAAAGTAATTATAAAATTATATATATACCTTATATATAGTTACTAAGGAATTATAAAAACCTAAAAATAACTATAATAATAATATAAAGAAAAGGTTACTAGAGAATATATAGCAAAAGTAATTAAGAATTATAAGGTTTACTTTAAAAGCAAACTTACTTAATATTAACCTTATAGTATATTATAACTTTTATTTATACTATAAACTACTTAATAATCTATATCCCTTAACTTTATTATTAAACTACTAAAGTCTTAAAAACCCCTTATAGGAGTATATTATAATAGTATTCTTATTATTATAAACTAACTTATAAAATATACTTACTTTATTTTATATAAAAAAGTAAGTAATACTAAAATATATATATATATATTTCTTAAATATATTATAGCTAATTATAAAACACCTAAGGAAATTATATTAAATAGAAATAAAATCTTTACTTCTAACTTTTAGAAATTAATTATATTATACCTTAATATTAAATAGTTAATATCTACTATATTCTACTTATAAACTAATAGATAAATAGAATAAATTAACTAAATCCTAAAAATATACCTCTATATATATATTAACTATAACTAAGATAACTAAGTAATATTACTACTAATAGCTTAATTTACTTATAATAATATAATAAGAGAAAGTATTAAGAAATCCCCTTTCTACCTAAACTATAGATTTAAACTAACTACTTATAGAGAACCTTAAATAAGACCTTAAGCAGTTAAAATTATTACCTTAATATAATAAATAAGAGATATCTAAGAAAATATATAAAAAGAACTAGAATTTATATAGTAAAGAATAACTAAATTTAGTAATAAATAAAAGATTAAGAGATTAACTTTAAAAAAAGGAGATAACGCCTATCTTATATAATAAAATATTAAAATAAAATAACTAAGTAATAAACTTAATTTTAAAAAACTTAAACCCTTTAAGATTATATAAGTAATATTATTAGTAAACTATAAACTTAAACTCTTAGAAACTATAAAGTATTACTTAATATTTTATATTTTGCTACTTAAACTAATACTATAAGGATTATAAATAAATAACCTTATTATTATAAAAGATAACAAACTAAAATATAAAATAGAAAAACTACTAAACTACTAATATAGAGATAATAAATAGAAATACCTAGTTAAATAGAAAAACTATAGTTATAAAAATAATATATAGAAACTTAATAATAACCTACTTAACTACTAAGATAAAATTAATAAATATATTAGAACACTTAACTATATTAACCTTAAAGATAAATTAAACCTACTTATAACTTTAGAAAAGTTTAAAAAATATTATAAACATACTAATAAAAGAGAAAAATAAATATAAGAAGAGCTATAATAAAAGCAAAAAGAAGCTAAGAAATAAAAGATATAACTTTTATTCTTATAATTATAATTAGAATGCTTTTAGCTAATATAATAAAGAAAACTATTTATTCACCTAAAGATATTAAAAAGTAACTAAGAAGCCTTAGAAAACTTTACGTTTAGAGGAATCTTTAGGTCTATAAACTCTATACTTAAGGAAGACTAATTTAACTTATTCTAAGCCCCCTATAGTAATAGATCCTCTATTATATAAGACTTTTAAACTTCTAGAGCCTGCTCTTTAGCCTCCTACTTCTTAATAGATTATATTCCCTAATAAATTAAATCTAACTTATACTCTTTTAGAAACCTCTTCTACCTCTAAAAGTAAGATAGATAACCTAAAATAGTAGTAAGCTAAGTCTATAGTACCTCTAGTACCTCCTTAGCCTCTTCTTCTTCTCATTCTATTTTCTTCTATTTACTAAAATAGTAGTTTACTACTAAAATTAGTAATACTAAAAAAAACACTAAAATACTAAGATATTTATAAGTATTCACTATATTACTATTATTATAGTTTAAGAAACCCTACTTTATATACTTACTATAACACTTTAAGTTAATAAGATCTATTTTATATATTTAATTATACTAAAAGTAAGGGGAATAAAGTATTACGTTATAACTATAATAATTAATTAAAACACTAAGAGCTTTATAATTTCACTAAATCTAAGAATAATAAGTCTTATAAAAATCTAATTTTTAAATATAACCTAATATAATATTAGTATTATAAGTAAAACAAAAAGCATAATTAATAGATCTCTAACTTAAGACTAATAACTTATTTATATTAAGTCTTAAGGGTAAAACCTTTAGAGAGAGGACCTAATATTATAACCTATTATATAAGAGTAATAAATAACTAACCTACTTAAGCACTAAGTAGCTAAGATAGGATATTTATACTATAAGATTATAAGAATAATAAGGACTTACTTAGTAACAAAAGAACTATAGTATAAGTTATATAGCGATAAGATAATAATTATATTAGATTAAAATAATCTAATATAACTTAGGGGCTAAATAATTATTCTAGATCAAAATAATTCAGATTAACCTAAAGTATAAAGGAATATATTCAGAATTAAACTTATATATAGTATAACCTTAAGCCTAGCTTATAGTTAAACTCTTATAGCTCTTTAGTAATTAACTTAATATTTATCTTTAAGATACTCTTAGTTTACTTTTACTATAAATTACTTATTAAGTCTAAAACTAATCACTTTAGTCTCTAAAGATTAATTTACTATAAACTTATAACCTATAACCTAGACTATAACCCTAATATACTATTACTATATATTAATCTCCAGCTTCTATTAGCAGACCCTACTGTTAGATAGCTAACTATAATAAGTAACTTACTTCTAACTTACTTATTTAGACTAATAATATTCTAGTACGTTAGGATCTATTCTTTAAAAAACCCTTTATATTAGACTCTAATTTAGAAGGAATTAAGCTATTTTATTTATATAGATGCTATATATACGTTATAGTTAGTTTACGATAATGATTAAATGCATTTGCGCATGAGCTACCGGCTAACCTATCCCGACAACAGGGACGCAATCAGGCCTTTGGTGCCCATGCTGATGAGTACCCTCGTCAGCAGTTTCGCCGTGTTTGTGGTTTGGGGTCTCGGCAAATATTACTGGAACATGGTAGTCACATCTATACTGTTTGGTGCATTTGCTTTCAGCTTTATGGTCTTGCGCAGTCATATGGCTGCAGTAGTTGTTGACGACCCCAATCGCCCAAGCGAGGAGTTGTTCGTGTCTGGAATTCTTCTCTTCACCCGTGGTGTCATTGGAGTTGCTTCGGGATATATCGCTGCAGCTGTCCTGCAGAACAATGACCATATTGGGGTTCAGCCCGGATACGGTGCTGGGAAATGGCGTGATTTTATCATTCTTGTGGGAACTACGATGACGGCAGCGACCGTTGGGGCGTTTGGTTTGTGGAAAAGAAGAAGATGATTACAGGCAAGAGAGCTTTTAATCAAACGTGGTAGCATTTTTGCGCGACCGGCGTGTCTTCATCCTGACCATATGAACAACAATTCCAACGTGTTAGTGTTGAAGGGGTGAAGACTCGTGCTTATTAATTTTGACAGAGACGGTATCGATGCAAGAGTGATGGTAACAATGAAAGAAAAGTAGAAACTTTGATAGCTGATACCTAAATAGCAGTCCGCCTGGGCAGCAACCCCATCTATCACTGAATTTTGACAGAAGAAGGCAGGACCTGTCTGAATATTATCTGACTATATCACGTCGGACAATACCTATCAGCTGTCTACTTGAAGCCTATACTATCCAAGAGATTACAGACGTAGATGCATCCTTCTCACGGCTATTGGACCGCGGCAGACTTGAAAGACTTGAAGACCCAAATAAAGAACAGTCAACTTGTGGCTTGTTTTAGCTGAAATTCTCTTCACAGCCGGGTTCCGACATGATTAAACTGTTCACTGTATAGACAATGATTCGTCTAGTCCATTCCGCGTTTCACGGAACTAGATGCAACGGGCCACTATTACCCACCACTACTAAGCGGACTCGGAATGCAGGACATAAGGAACCCCGACAGCTTTTCCGAAACAAAACCTTCAAACATTCAAATCCCGTCGGGTGCCATGACGTATTGCTACGCAGTAGCTCGGACGCAAACTCCACTTGACTCGCACGTAGGAGTGCAGAAGCCCAGGCCCTCCGCACTGCAGTGCCAAGCCTTCGGGACCGTCCCGTCTGACCAACGGAGTCCGGGTCGTCCCCCGCGAAATGCTGCTATTCTGCGTCGCGAAGCGAGGTCCATCGCTGAACGAGTCACTGACAACCTTGGTTTTGGGTGTTTCTTCGTACGAGATGCCAAGTCTCGCTACCCAACCAGCGCCGTCTGTTTGTAGCTGAGCGTGTATCATTACGTAAAACTGGCACCTCCGTGCGTTTCTCCTCACATCAGGTGCACTGCCGTGGGCAGAGTTGCGTCGACGTAAGGTTCGCAACACAGAACTCTAGGTGTGTCGTGCTCGAAACCCCGTGACCCGCGCCCGAGCTGGGATCCTGGTTGGGGGCGCTTAAGCGGCGCTCGTACGCGACGACGTTTCCTACATCAGCTGCAGCTTCCCCCAAAGCTGCCCTCACCATAACCCCCGAAGCTCATGTTCTATACATCACGACGACGCCAACGACATCATGACGGGCGTCACGCAACTGGCTCTGCGCCCGGCTGTGGTCAGGGAGGATTTCGAGGCCGACATGGAGAGCGAGTGGATGGGGACACCGTCCGAAGACACTTTTGCCGATGAAGACGAGGTTCAGGTCGACCCCTACGGGGATCTCATCCTTCGAGTTGGATGCAGCCCAAATTCTGGTGAAAGCCCAGCATTTCGGGTCTGCTCGAGTGCCTTGAAAAGAGCATCGCCATTCTGGAGGCGGACTTTGGCTGAAACTGCTGAGGAGACCGGAACGGCAGAGGAAGACTGGTATTGGACGCCATCGCTTTTCGCATGCCCATACGAGAAATCGGATGGGCTGGTCATCCTCCTCAACATCATCCACTCGAAATTCCACTTGGTACCAAAGAGACCATCTCTCTCGGAGATGTACAACTCCCTTTGCCTCGCCAGCATGTATGAAATGGAACAAGTTCTGCAGCCATGGATCGGGCACTGGTATGACGTTATCGACAGCTTGGAATCCGCGAGAGATGGGCACAGCCTCGCCATGCTAGCATGCATCGCGTGGGGGCTGGGTGATGAGAGACTTTACGTCAGGACGCTCACCGATATCACCCTCACATGTGTGGTACACGAAGGCGGGCACATTATGACTGCTGATGGGGTTTGCTTGGACGATTATCTTCATGATGCGTTAGGCTCTCCAGTGATTTCAGGTATGAGCGAAACTGTTATCTCAGATTAGATTCCTGACAAACTGACCTTCGTCAAGAAAACATCCGCTTAATGCGCAACCAATTAGCATCAGAGTTACCAGCACACATCAACCAACTCATCAAGCGCTTGATCGAGGGTAAATGGATGTGCGCAGGGATATCTGACATACCGATAACTAAAAACAAGAAGTGCGACTATGTCGTGCTGGGAAGCTTGTTCGCGGGGTTGATTTACGTTCGAGGCTCCAAGGCAACAGAGCTTCAAATGAGGCAGGATGAAAGTATTGCAGACCTGCTCAAGTCAGTGAAGCGGGTCTTGTCCTACGTTTCTTGCTACGAAAAGCATACAGAATGCAATCCGGCGGAGAAGATCGCCGACGCCATGAAGGAGACAGTTGAAGACTTAGACACATCATTGAGCGTGGGCATACTTGAGCGAATGCGGGAACAGCGGCAAAAAGCAGGTCTAGAAGCACAGACTTCTGAGGAAGACAAGGGATGAGTTATCGTCAAGTCATGGCATGCATGGACCACGTGGAAAACAAAAGTTTTGATGTTGTTACGAGTCAAACAGTGCTGAAAGCAGTGATTTGGTGGAGCGCGTGTCAATATGCGAAATGAGGAATGTGATCTTTGCTTTCGGCAACTAACCAGAACTGGCCTCTCAACACGAATTGGGACAACTGGGCAGCATGTTTAATCAGTCACCTGATTAAGCTTAATGTGACTGTCGACTACACATCGTATGTGCCACGTCTTTTCATCAACTTAGCTTTCGGTCAAACAAGAGTTGCCCGACTTGTCCGAAGCCGCAACGGGGCGCGGAAAGTCCCTCATCGTGCCCAATCAGCGCTGATCTCGCTTACGATACAGCGCAGCATCGACATCCACTTGAGCTGGCTATGAACGGAATAGCTTCAAGATCCGGCTGTGTGTTCTAGTTGGTTAAGATTTCTCGTTCACATCGTGTGTACCTGATCCGAGAAGGTCCCAGGTTCGAGCCCTGGCACGGTCAGATTACTTTTTGATGTTTTGGTCGACCAGCATTCATCTCGAGAGTCGTGTTCTAGAGGCAATTGGCGGTGTCTTCCTTTGAACCTGGATTGACAGGCCGAGAGCAATTGGATGACAAACGGATTGCTATGGCTTCTTTCGTGTGCCAGGCCTATGACAGGCCTTTTGAGCAAGTTCTTGGGGTGGTTTGCTGGCTCGCTCCGGAGCGGCAATCTCGGTCGCCGGCGACCGGCCGGTTCGGCACTTTAGCGCTGCCCACTCGGTGCCCCTTCGCTAAGCCCCCTTTATTTCAGTGTGACGGCTACCCGCCGGGCTAAGCTTTGGATCGGGGGATTGTCCACCAGTAGTCGTCGTTGAAGCGGCGAGGTGCATCTAGAATGCAGACCGGTTGACGCGGCAGTTGATCTCGCAGAAAAACCGATCATCGCGTTTCAAACACAGCGCAACACATTCAAGAATGCGAATTGGCTAGACGGCTGTCGCGGCCGTATCGATGAGCTCTGCAGCCATCATTGCAGCTGTTTCCCGGCGCGCGGAGCAAAACAAGCCGTAAGGCGTGCTTGGCGCGTGGACCGCATCCTGGTAATCTGGGGGAGGTTCGCCGACGGGCTGGCCAGACCTATCTTGGCGCGGCATTGTGAGCGATTGCCGGCATAGGTGTCTGCGCCTTGCTGCAAGGGATACATCAGGGGCAAACGATCCGGTGGGGAAGCAGAGGCTCTTCGTGAACGGTGAGCATCACGGGGCTGGCCGACGGAGATGACTTCGATTCTTGAGTCTAGCGCCAAATTGGTTTTTACTGAATACGGCGTCTCGAGAGCGATCGAGTTGCTTGGCGAGAAAAGTGTCCGTCGGAGTGTTCAGTCATCGACTGCGAAGACACCTTTGATGGCGTCCCCTAGCAATGACGTTGTCTTACTGAATTTTGCAGGACGATATTAAGTGCCATTGAGCAAAAGCAAAGATAATCGGTAGGGGCGGATTGACATAAAGTAGCAGTGCATGTGGCAATGGTCTATCCAGCACACGGAGTTAGCTTCATATATATTCTGTGGGGAAATATTGGTGAAGCCGCAGGGAACAACACGGCAACATCGGCTAACCATGGGAACTCCCTAGCCTCCTTTTCGGGCTCTTCTGATCTTGAGAGACGACGAAATGTTTTTCGAGGCCGAACCATGGAACGCCCCGGGAACAAACGATTTCCCCCCTTCCCGAGCACGGGATTCCGCAACCGACATTCGATATCGGCTTTCCAATGTATTGATTGGGGGGTTATTAATGCCGTCCAAAATCGGGTGAACACGAGTCAAAGCTCAATTTCGACGGTCGCAAACCTTCTGCTTTTGGGTGTGTTGTGGCCGGGATGACACGGCTTTGAGTTCTCCCCTAGAGCCCTTTTGGCTGGCGCAACACCACATTTACTTGACAAGAACGTAACGGGCAGATTAACCAGCCCACTTACCCCATTGGTGGAGTCATCTAGAGCGCCGCGTGGTGGGCAGCGTTGGACGTCGGTAACCCGAGGTCTTGTTAAGGTGAAACTGCCCCTGATTCTTTTCGCACCCAGCGGCGCACCCGCTAAGCCCGCAACAAGCTTTCCGTCCGATGCTTAGCTCCGGCATCCCGGTTGACACGGGGCCCAGCGTCGACAGACACTCACCTTGTGGCCGGACACTAACGTCACATCTGGCATTCGTCACCGTAATTGGAGGGACCAGTCTTTGTTCTGGAAGGAAAATGTTTGCCAAACCCTGACGTTCGTTAGCATGTTGTGAGTATATCAACTGCCGCCCTCCCGCCGTTGGAGCTGATCTTGGCATCCGATTGTTGGTCCATCCTCCTTACAAACCAGACGTTCTCTTCTTGCACACACATTCGCTTCAGTTCAACTAGTCATTCTTTGCAGACTTCCATTCACGATGCAGCTGTCTTCTTACCTCGTCTCGGCCATCATGGCCGCCACCGCCGTGGCCAGCCCCACGCCCACCATCGAGAAGCGCGCGACCACCTGGTGCGACTCCTTCGGCTCTCTCGCCACCGGTGCCTACACCGTCTACCACAACAACTGGGGTGCTGCCCAGGCCACCTCCGGCTCTCAGTGCACCACCTTCAACTCCCTGAGCTCCGGCTCCGTCTCTTGGTCTACCTCTTGGACCTGGGCTGGTGGCCAGGGTCAGGTCAAGTCCTACTCCAACGTTGCTCTGGAGAAGGTCAACAAGCAGCTCTCTGCCATCAAGTCCATCCCCTCCAAGTGGACCTGGAGGTTAGTGTTCCCTTTGAAGCAGTTTTTAGCATTGACTTACTGACTTACACTCTCCAGCTACACTGGCTCCAACCTCGTCGCTGATGTCGCCTACGACCTGTGGCTCGCCCCCTCCGTCGGCGCCAACAACAAGTACGAGATCATGATCTGGCTCGGCTCCTACGGCGGTGCCGGCCCCATCTCCAGCACGGGATCCAAGATCGCCTCCCCCAAGATCGCCGGCACCACCTGGAGCCTCTTCTCCGGCCCCAACGGCGACACCACCGTCTTCTCCTTCGTTGCCCCCAGCAACATCGCCAGCTTCAACGGTGACCTGAAGGGTTTCTTCGACTACCTTGTCTCCAGCCAGGGTGTCGCCAACACCAACGTCGTCACCTCCCTCCAGGCCGGTACCGAGCCCTTCTCCGGCACCAACGCCGTCTTCAAGACCTCCGCCATCTCCATCTCTGTCTCCTAAATGGTCTCAGTGTGACCGTTGAGTCGATCCAACTGAGTTCGATCTTGTTTACAGAGTTTGATCATGGCGAGTATTTAGCATAAAAGCCTTTTCGACACGTACATATTGTTGCTTCCCGTACATAATACAATACCAGAACCCTAGTTGGTCTGCCACAATTAGCTTGATCTCTCCCAAGTGACTCTCAGTAGACTGACCATGGCTGTTGAAGTTATGCATGAGCGGATGTCGTGCAAGGTGCTAGACTTGGGTCACATCTGATGGACGAAAGTCATGACCAAAGACCGTAGCCGCGATGGGTTTTGTCCTGGCCATTAATCAGCACGCCTTCGGGCGTTCCAGGAACATTGTATGCTCTAGGAAATTGTGCAACACAATTAAATCCCTGAACGTCTGTAAGATGGGAAGTCTCGTACCGTCTGCTGACTTCGTCGCCGTCTCAAAAACGGAACTACTAATCAGAGGGAGTTACGAATATTGAGGGGTCGTCCTCGTGAAAATGATGGAAACCATCAATTACATCGAGCAAGTGGGAATGCTCTATCCGTCACCGAATCGCAAGCCATCATTTTCACTTGCGGACTTGGCATAACATACAAAGCTCTTCCTGTTTAATCATGGTAGCTAGTTCGTCAAGGAACGGCCAAGGCACGTTGTGAATCTCCTCAATAGACACGAAAGTACTGGGGAATCACGATGTCGAGCCAAATGCCTGATATGTACTGTTGGATTGAGAATATGTACGTCAAGAAATATGGTGATCATGCCAGTGACCGTCCCTTTACTCGGCCTTCTGGGCCGGGATGTTGAGGGTAGCAATGGTCCATGTCTTGCCGCCGTCAGAAGTGGTCATGGCACCACCGGTGGCACCATGCTCCCAGCTTCCACTGTGTCCGAAGCTCTTGTCAGCTTCGCTAAGCACAATAGAAACATCTTTCCAGGCTATGAATGAGTTAGCTTCGGGCTTTGGTTGACGTGATGAGTGAGACCAACTGTGGGCAGGGTGATTCGCGCAGCCGCCGTTGGCGCACTCGATTGAGATGTAGAAAATGTTTCCGTGCTGTCCCTTGCCTGTGCAGATGCAATTAGCATTGGGCGGAGTCAAATGTTAGTCTTGTGTCGGAAGGACGTACTGGTGTTAACGGTGGAAACAAGCTTGCCGTCGACATAGACGTTCTGGTCCCAGAGCTGGGTCGACGAGTTCAGTTTGTCTATGGCCGTGGTTAGTCCTGATATGCCGACAACGAAGAGGGGCTTCGCTTACAGTGAGTTCTAACAGTCGATCCTGCTGAAGCCTTCACGGGGGTGCCAACGGTGGGGTTGGAGCCTAGTCACGGATCAGCGTCGGTCGATCAAGTGCCGCATTCACGAGCGGCTTCAGATAGCGATACGCACCGACCAGGGTGTACGCGAAGTTGCACCAGTTCTTTCCTCCATCTTCACAGTAAGATCTAACATGGATGGTCAGCGATGCGCCAAAACTTCGTTAACGTTGATTGCGCCATACCCGCTCGGAGAGTTTGAGGTAACGCCCTGGAGGAAGGAAGCCTCGTTCTGCATCATGATGGCGCTCCAGATGGCGACATCTCCGGAGATGGCGCTGGGCAGCTCGGGAAGGACGAGAGTTGCGCTCGCCTCTTGGATGTAAGCGTTGCCGTTGGTGAACAGGGTGACGATGTCGGAGTTTGCCTGGGCAAGGCTGGCGAGTGCAGCAATCATGCCGCCAACGGTTGCTTGGATTCCCTTCATGGTGCCAGGAATAGACTGGATGCGATTCGGAAAAGACTGTTTGGGGGTTGGTATCGAAGAGTCTGTTGAGCGACGCTAAACAAACACAAAGAGGATAAGCATAACCTTATATGATCGTGGCTGATCTCTTGATCCCGCGCAAATACACAATCGAGGGGACATTGCGTCTGGAACTTTTCCGTGTGGGAGCCATGTTGGTCTCTATTCGAAACTTCGATTGTGGTCATTGGAACGTGCGCTATCGTGTCTGAGGAACTTTTGACTCCGCAATATACTGCTTTCATGATCGTTCCAGTTGCATGGTAATTATCCCGTCGGACCACAACCGTTCGGATGAATCGCTGACTCGATGCGATTGGAGGAATCTCCTGCAAGGGCGGGGCTCAGGGGATAATGTGCGAAGATCTGGGGGCCTATCCACTCTTTATGCGGCGCAGAGTCTCATTCGTTTACGTACAGTAACCTTCTTTACGCATCATAAAATGGCAACTCCCGCCGGCACAGATTCGTCTACAGGGCACGTATAGTTTTACGAGATTACTTGGCTGGCTGGATGACTCTCTGTCCATCGGATGCGCCCTACGGTCGCTGCCTGGAGATGCCATATTCATCAGACGGACCACTCCGGCTGTGCGACAACGGACCCGCCCCCTTTACGATGTGAGCCCCGGATTGCTCCGGACGCGATGCTAGAGTTGCTGCCCCTTTGGTAAGCGGTGCAGTGATTCTAATCGGACCAGCGCGAGCATCTCACCAAGTTTTGGAATCAAATCATTGCTTCCTGTCCTCGATGCTCACCATTAGGAATTTGGACGCTGAGTCGCGACTCGAGATTAAGGGATTACGCGAGATGTTGACCCCATTCTCATCAATCCCAAGCGGAAGTTTATTCGCACAGTTGCGCGCGAGTTGAGTAATCAAGACCGGTTGCGAAAAGACTTGCTTTCTTTCTGCCATTTCTTTGGTTTGCAAGATTTTTCTCGCATAGGCACCCTCGCCCCTTCAACCCGCTTGAAACGTACATCTCAAACCAGGTTACCAACCGCCAACTTATGATAACGGTAATCGATATGCAACCTTCATATAAACGACACAGTTTTGCGCATATTCTACAGATTCTCCACGAAGAAGCCCGCTGTTTACCCGCCGCTAGATGCCAATTCGAAAAGATAAGAAATGCTAGGAGTATCAAAGCTCATTGCTGTTGAGTCAATATTCGACAACACCATGCTGGGGCTATCTGCCAGGCCCAGGTCCTGATCTCCACCAAGTTCGAGCGGAACTGAAAAGGGTGTCTCTGACGGGAGGACAAGTGTCGGACTCGGCACAGAGAGATTCGAATCGCGGCACATGGAACCATAGTCGATCATGGACCACAGCGCCGCCTCCAGTTCAGGTCCCAGATCAGGGGATTTGTGAGCATTGAATAGTGACGTGAACAGATGGGCGTGGCTGTTGAAAGCTAAAAGCCGTCGATGCTGCCGAGCAGCGTCAGCAAGACTCCCAAGGTCAACGTATTTGGGGATCAGGTCGACTTACCATCTTGGAAGCATGGTCCCAGAATTGACCCATCTTCTCGAGGATGCTCAAGCTTTCCTGGGTGGCGCAAAGCATTTCCGCCGATCGCTGGCCTCCATGATGCTTCTCGGCGTGCATGTTGAGTGACAAAGTACTGCCAGCTAGGCACGCTGAGTAGGCGTAGAATGAGGCACCGAGATGGCACCCGGCTGCTGCTGCATCATGCAGGACGTTGATTAGACTCCGTGCGTGGTCGTAACTTCTTTGGAAAGCAAGTAAGAGAAAGCTTGAGGGAGCCTGGCCATTCCGCCCACGTAACCGTCTGCGTAACAGGAATGGGTGGTTTAGGAGACAGTGGCAGAGGTGGAAGACCGTACGCGCAAATATGACGTGCCCCACAACTTGATGGTCGATGGATCCTTCTTCTGTCCTGTTCGTTTCAACGATGAAGTCGATAGAGGTTTGGTCCATCTGAAGACGAGACTCGACTAGAAGTAGAATGGAATTGATGGAGGCGTACTCCGACCTCGAGTCCCATGGAGGAACACCATCCACTTCGCGGTCGTGGAGAACGTTTCGTGTACACCGTCCCAGAGCAGAGCCGGCTAAAATCGCGATGGGAAAGTTTCCGCGAGCTGAAGAGGGGTCCGTGTTCCAGTCATGAAGCTGGTGTAGAGTCACATTCCTTTCCAAACCCCCAATGCGGAACGTGGTCTCGTCGCATGGTAGCCGGACACTGCAATCTTCGTCTGAAATAGCGAGATGGCGATCTTTTCCGCATGAAACGAGTTTGTCGAGGAGGTATATCGACCAGAAACACCTCCGTCTTTCTTCTTGTTCAATGATAGACAGCGTTTCACTGGGTTCTCTCATCAACTGAAGATCCTGTGCTATTCGGATGGCTAGGCCAATCTTCAGCCACCCAGAGCTGGTTCGTCCTGCTAAAGCTGGTATCAGCTGGCCGGTCCACCACAAGCAAATCATTGGCTACGAGATCAACTCACATGTAAAATCGATGATAGCCAGAATATTTGTCGCCTGGGCAACATGCAAATCGGGCGAATCCTCTGCTGTCATATGATCCGCGAGTACCGACAGCCAGGCTTCTCTCGCGTAAGCTTCGGTTGCCTTGGCCCTTACTCCAGCGTAATACTCATGATCCGAAAACCTCATGGATGACGCCAGAACAGCCAGCACGACGCATTTAGGTAAGGAGTTATCGGCCAGTTTTTGTCGAAAAGTTTCTTCATGGAAATAGCCGTAGGGTTGGTTATTGCAGTGCGTGAAATATGTGTCGATCAAGGACTGCATCACGGAATCTGGGGGTAGCTTGCTCAAGTCCCTGCAATGCAGATTAACAGAGCTGTTTCAAAGAATTGTCTTTCAAAAAGCCAGAGAATACTTACACGTCATTTATCGGGGCGTCCCGAGAGCTTCCGCTTGGAGATATTGACACCTGGTCTTCCAGGTTGAAGATGTCTGCCGCGTGGTCGTTTGGAAACTGTGGCTCAGCTTCAAAAGTTGTTTCGGTGCCGGCGAATGTGCTAAAAGAAGTATATGAGTGTCACGATCTCTCATCGTACGGCGAGCTTGAATGGAGATAAAGCCCTACCATGACTCCTTTGGTGGTTGACCACTGAGTTCTGCCAACTTGCTCTCGATCGCAGAAATCCGCTGGAAAAGCGCAGACTGTGACGCGATTAGCCCAAGTAGTCCAGAGATATAAAGAAAGTTTCATTCGAACATTATTCATCATCTCCAAGAATGCTGCTGATGCGCTTCCAGACAGAGCCGACGACGTCGCCGAGAATGGTTCATAAGAACACCGTTGCATGCTGCGTCGACAATTACCACACCTTGGCTTGTCCCCAGAGCATTTGATCTTCTTCTGCCTGTGAAGTGAAAGATGATCATCAGCAATTGTGGTTCCAAATCAGTGACTCCCCAAACGCACCTGCAAGTCGTGCAGGCCTGGCGGATGCGCTTGATGCCCCCGCTGGCCGGTGGTGATCTCGGCTCAGGGGAGCCGGATGTCATCCATCCTGTCTCTGTCATGTCTTCAGACATGCTGTAAATGTATGAACAGTGATGCTGTTCTGAAGTATGAATCTAGCCTTCTTGCGTGCATCAAATCGGTGACGTTGAAACTCCGATGAGAGGGCGCTTCAGCAATATCCGGTCGTCCTGAGCTCGATGCGGGGTAGGTCGGGATGATCACGTGGGGGCATCTAGTCCCATCCTTGTCGTCGCTGCCGTTTCCCCAGAAATTTAGCTGGAAATAGCAATCTGGGGCTGGGAGGCCAAGTTGACGCATGCAAGCTGGCGATTTGGTCAGATTTTTCTGACTCGTCCCGGCTGGCTCGGAACCCCGCCGGAAGAACGCGAAGGTCTCCATCCCATGACATCAACGGGTCACACTGTCTCATTGGCATGTTGATTGAAATGATGAAGTATGTTCAGAAGATTTTCTACGGTAATAATATCTTGACCACCAAATTTGAAGGTATTCTATGGATGTTTGTGTCAAATCTTTGCGCGAGGTGCCTTGGCCGCATATTCATCCCAGTCCACCTTGTTACGTTTTTGGAACTCCCCGATACCAAGGACAGCGTCACAACCAGGTGCCATCATTGACTCAAAGAGTTTTGCAACTCCTTCTTCTTGGGCAGTTGTGCCACCATGAGACCACGCCAGTCTTACCAAATCCTTCGACATCTTGGAGCCCCCAGGCGACGAGTGACGGAGATTGCGAATCAGCTGTTCAACCGTCTTGCGCAGCTCAGCTGGTGTGTCGGCGAGCAACGATACGGCTCCCTGGACTTTGAGCTCAGATGCCGAAACCGCCCTCGCTGTCAACATTGCGTCTCGTGAAAGCGCCAAGCCCCATTCGCGGATCACATATCTGGATATCACTGCAGGGCAGAGACCCAGCTTGACTTCCGAGAGAGTGAACGTTGCCGAAGAAAGGCATATCCTGATGTCGCACGAAAATGCCAGCCCAATTCCACCGCCAAAGGCCGCGCCGTTGATACACGCGATCGTTACCTTACTCGAGTTGTCGATTAACTCGAACAAGCTCTTCAGTGGCTTGAAAATACCCAAGCTTGCATCTCCTCCCTTACCAACAACAAGGGCGGCTTGGCTGAGGTCCATGCCGGTGCAGAAGAATTTGCCATTCGCGCTGATTACGATTCGTGATATGGATGAATCATTCTCAAACGCCCTGAAAGCTGCCTGGAAATCTTCGATCATTGGAGACGTGAGAGTATTGCCGTTACGCGGTGTATTGAGGACGATATTGCCGGTTGCCCCGGATCGGTACACGAGGATACGCTTGGTTTCTCGCACAAGTGACCAATCCACCTTTTCTGTCGACGCCGGGGATGTCTTGGAGGATGTAGTGTTTCTGGATGCCTTTTTCGCAGACAAAGCCGCCCCAGCTCTGCTATTATTCGACTTCGAGAGCACCTTCGAGATCCACACACCAGTTTCCGCAAGCTTCTGCAGATTGATCCCAGTGCTCACACCCGCATTTTCGAACAGATATACGACGTCTTCCGTTGCCACGTTGCCTTTGGCTCCCGGCGCGAAGGGACAGCCTCCCAAGCCGCCGACACTGCTGTCAAACGTGCGCACGCCACACTCGTACGCTTTCCACACGTTTGCCAAAGCCTGCCCGTATGTATCGTGAAAATGCCCAGCTAGTCTTGAAGGGTTAATTCCTTGACGATTGAGGAATTCGATCAGCCGCCGTACATCTGGTGCTGTTCCCACACCCAGGGTATCTCCGAGACTGACTTCGTAGCATCCCATATCGAACAAGGCTTTGACAGCGCGGTGGACGGCGGATAACGGCGTCGGACCGTCGAACGGGTCGGCAAATATGCATGAAACGTATCTGATGCCACAGAAAAATGGTTAGCCAGTGAACAAACGATCACAAATGTGTAGAGAACTTGTGACTTGCCCTCTAACAGCAAGACCAGCCGAGACCGCCTTTGTTGCTACCTGGTGTGCACGTTGAATTCCCTCGTCAACGCTGCAGTTGAGGTTGGCGCGACTGAATCCCTCAGTTGCACTAACGAATACGGCAACTTCCCGAACACCGTGGTCCAGCGCGATCTGAAGCCCTTTGGTATTTGGCACCAGGACGGGAAGCCTCAGGTCCGACGGTGATCGTAGCCATCCTCCAATAAGATCCGATGAAAGTACTTGGCGGCAATCTGCAAGTTGCGGGATCGCTTTCGGAGATACAACTGAAGTGATCTCTATGTTTTGGAGGCCGGCCTGTCGAAGCCTCTCAATTAACGCTAGTTTGTCGCCGGTGTTAATCGGGCTTTTGACGTTTTGGAGGCCATCGCGGGGGCCAACTTCAACGATTCTAACAGACATCTGGAACCAAAAGCTGTTTCCTTTGAAAAACAAGCATGCGAGCGAATAACACGACCAGGAAGGGGACAATTACGAGGTACTTGATAGGGCTAGCTATGGTGGCTTGGTGGTGTCGACTACATACTTACCCCGGTCTTTGGCGTCCGGACCGCTTCCCGGAACAGGTACGTACCCACTCCCAGTGCCGAGGGCCGGCCGTCCTGATTGGGCAATTCGGCTTTCAGGAACCATTTTCGGTTAACGCAGTCGTGGAGCTGCTTATTGGCAGCTTACAGCCGGGGGGTGATCTTCACATCGGGATGAGCTTTCCACAATAGGGGCTTTGGGGGTGAGCTTGTAGCAATATGTGAGTTTAACAATGTCATCGGAATCTCAACAGATATGACGATATACATAATTCAATATGTCATCAAGTCCAGATGAACATGAGCTTGGTATGGTGATACCGTGATACTGAGATCGATCTTCTTCTGAATGAATATTTGCTAGTTTACAACTTTGCCTGTACTTTAGACCGCTTCACCAATGCATTTCCGAGCTCCCTAACAAGATGCTTCTGATACTTTCCGCTGCCGGTCTTTGGCAGCTCGCTACCAACATCGGGACTTCCAAGCCAAAAGATGTACTCGGGGGCCTTGTGTCGGCCCAATCGCTGCGTGACCCATGTCCTGATCTCCTCATCAGAGGGCCTGGTCGCGTCTGATGCTAATTTCAGGAAGCAAGCCACAACTTCGCCGTACTTCTTGTGATCAAGACCCACTACACAAGACTCTCCAACGGCCGCATGGGATAGCAAGCGAGCTTCGATCTCGATGGGTGAAATGTTCTCACCGCCTGATATGATCTTAGACACGGAATTGTCATAGGATAATTACAACTTACCACGAATGATCAAGTCCTTGATGCGGCCGGTGATGTGGCCGTAACCTTCATCGTCAATGAAACCCTCGTCGCCGGTATGCATCCATGTAACTCCATCTTCATCTCTTCTCATCACCTCCTGTGTTCTCTCCTCGTCCTTCCAGTATCCCTTCTGCAAAGCAAAGCCGCTGGTGCAAATTTCCCCGCGGGTGCCTCGTGGCACAATGTTACCGTTTGTGTCCACGATCTTTGCGCCAGTGTGGGGGAGCACCCTGCCTAGGCTCTTGAACATCCGGTCGTCGGTATCGCCCAAAGCCGTAATGAAGGTGACTGGGCTGGTCTCCGTCATCCCGTAAGCAATGAGCATTCCGCCAATCTGCATTTCCTTGCGCAGACTCTCCATTAGTGGAGGCGGAACCGGAGACCCCGCTGCGAGACCGGTGCGTACGGTACTGATACGATGACCAGACTTCTTCAGAGCGTCTAGCTCTGCAATGAACATTGTTGGAACTCCGAGAAGGGCAGTGGCCTTCTCGTTGATGATGGCGTCAATAGTTCTTTGGGCATTGAAGCTGTCGGAGGGAAAGATGATGGAGCTTCCGTAACAGAAGGCGGCTAGAAAGCCCATGACGAGCCCGAAACAGTGGAATAGAGGTGGAGGACAGCACACGACATCTTCGTGGGTGAGTTGCATCGCATCGCCCACGAACCTAGCGTCGTTGATCAAGTTGCTGTGAGATTAGTTAGCGATGAGATATCAACGCTTCTTGGGAGTAAGCTCTTACAAATGGGTCAAAACTGCGGCTTTTGGTGACCCAGTTGTTCCTGAAACGGTTTCTTTTAGCACAAAACGTGCGTGTAAATATGGAAGGAGGGATCTCACCAGAAGTGAATTGGAGATTGAGAGTGTCGGTACGGCGAACCTTTCGCTCCGCACGTCTCAAAGCCGAATCGTTCATGAAGATCGAATGACCACCGTTGAGGAAGGTGCTGTAAGTCTGGCACATACTGCCTTGGCCTGGGAATCTGGCGGTGTCGAGACACACGATGTGCTCAAGCTTAGACCCTTTCGGCAGAGCGGACAGGGCTTGAATATGGGACAACAGTGAGTTTGATCCGATCTGAGAAGCCATAAAAACCGCCTTGCAATCTATGCACCGTATCAGAAGCCATATTAAATGATGCGATAGTAAACAGAAGGACTCACCGCTGTGCAACACGGCACTACTCAGCTCGTCCGGGGAGTAGGTGTTGTGTAGGACGACGAACGGGCAGCCGATGCGAGCCGCCCCTAGGAACAACTCGATGTATTGATAGCAGTTTCCTGCCATAATTCCCACACAATCCCCATGCTTCAAGCCAAGTTCAAGCAAGCCTTTGGCGGCGATTTTGCTCCGGTCTGCGAGGTCCTTGTACGTAAGGCGGGTAGACTGCCAGGGCACAACGACGGCTGTTCGATCACCATACGCCTTGGCTTGGTCCTGGATAACAGACCCAAGCGTCTTTTCAAGAAGCGGGGGATCCTTCGGCCCAAAGACCAAAGATGGCGTCTGCTGAAGGGGCCTGTTGGGGGAAGAGGAGGACACGGCGGTGGCTGACATTGTGATGGCGCGGATTGGAGGAGTACAAGGAGTACAAAATTCTGACAATGACAAGTTCTCAATCCGCAGAACGATAGTTCAAGATATGTCATCTGAAGATGGTCTAGCGGCAACACCCAAATACTTCCGGCTCTTACACCAGAGCGACTGCACCCAGTGCTTGCGGGGCCGGCAGAGCATGAATGCTAGGGGCGGCCTCGGCCTATCGGTCACGGTCCGAACCCCGGATTTAATCCCCGCGCCGGCCCAACACTACGCATCACCAGTGCTGACGACCATTCCACCGATATTGCAACCGCAAATACCAGAAAAACAAGGATATCATTAACATTGAACTATACTGGGCACCGAATCTCACCAAGGAGGCTGCATTACATCCGCGCTTGAGCTTACGGCAAAATGGCACAACCGTTCCCAGTTGAGAAGTCGGCCCTCGACCTCGGTGCGCCAAACTTCCAAGAAAACCGATCTCAATGGGAGAAAGTACTTAGAGAATTCGACTCAAACCTTCGGCAGGTTTCTTCCGAGGGTGACGATGTGTCGACAGCTAGACATCAAGGACGAGGGCAGTTGTTGCGTAGGTATTCCCACAACCTATATCGGAAGACATTACACTGATTATTTAAAAAGCGCGAGATAGGATCAACTTGTTATTGGATGCAGAATCGCCATTTTTAGAGTTAGGGGCTTTTGCTGGGTTTCGCAATGCGGACTCGAATTCTTGCGGCAACCTCATTGCTGGCATTGGCCTTGTCAGGTAACTCAGCTTGCCGGTACCATCTGGTTCTATGACGACTAACGTCAGGGTAGTGGACGGCCATGCCTCGTCATGTCTCATATTCCAACCCAGAGCGGTGGAGCTTGGAACGAGATGACAGGTTGGTGAAGATTCTCCCGCCTCTTTGGACTTGGCTAAGAACCACCTTTCCCAGTGCATAAAGTGAACAGAATCTTGGAAGTCGGCTTTGAGAATGATCTTCCGTTAATTTCTCTGGTGCAATCGGTACGCACGAATGTCCGTTTACAAAATCAAGGCTATGGACTAATGGACATCAGGCGGGAGTCTTTCTGCCACAACAGTTTAGGGTGTTTCACAAAGGTGGACAGCTTTTCCGCGATCTGGCCATCCGCTCTAAGCATGGCAAGCCATCCTGCGCTGTGGTTTTCGGCCCCTCAACTGCCGGTGGAGCATATCACCCGGCTCTCTCGGATTACACCATCTTCGTTGAGAACCAAGCACAGGTATTTTTGGGAGGTCCACCCCTTGTGAAGATGGCGACCTCAGAGACCGTGACTGCCGAGGAGCTCGGCGGGGCCAAGGTTCACGGAACAGTGACTGGCCTGGCTGACCATACGGCACTTGATGAGTAAGAGCACATTTGCGCAACGCGAAAGGTTTAGAGGAGACGGTGTTGACTGAATACAGATTTGATGCCATCCAGAAGGCGCGGGAATGGGTTGCCACACTTAACCCACTAGACCCTAGTCTCCATGGAGGCATGCTTGAAGAGCCACTGCCTCCTCGATATCCAGTTGAGGATCTTCTATCGATCGTGAACACCGACATTCGCAAACCCTTCGACATGAGAGAGGTTTTGTTGCGCATTGTTGATGACTCGAGGCTTTCGATTTTCAAACCAGGCTATGGTGTCGACATGCTCACTGCTTGGGCTGATATTCTCGGTAAGCCCATCAACTTACCCTCAAACGTCGACTGCGTCTTTCTCTCCGGTCACTAACCATTCCCGTGTAGGGTTCCGAGTGGGTATTGTTGCGAATCAGACGCCTGTGATTCACCCGCAAGAGGCTCTGAAAGCAGCTCAATTCATCAGACTGTGCAACCAGGAGTATGTTACACTACCCTACCTGACGAAGTATAATCTGCTTACCAAAATTCTTTTGTAGGATTATTCCCATTGTTTTCCTCCACAACGTAACTGGGTTTATGGTTGGCACCAAGGCGGAGCATGCCGGTATCATCAAGGCAGGCGCGCAGCTCGTATCAGCTGTGAGTTGTTCTTCAGTCCCGCACATCAGCATCATTCTCGGAGCCTCCTATGGTGCCGGCAACTACGCCATGTGTGGAAGATCCTACCGACCCAGGTTTCTTTTCACGTGGCCAACGGGGCGTTGCAGTGTGATGGGCCCAGATCAGTTGGCAGGCGTGATGGAGACCATCAAGTCTAAGTCCAACGGCGGCAGCAAGCTTTCAACAGAGCAGATCAAGTCTCAGGCACAGAAAGTGAGGGATGATGCATATCGGGACTCGGAATGTTATTCAACTAGTTCCATTCTGGTGGATGATGGAGTCATAGATCCGAGGGACACTCGCGATGTTCTAGGGATGTGCTTGGAAGTGGTGCAGCTGCCGAACAAGAAGGACACCCAATCACATAGGCTTTTGTCCAGGATTTAGCGCGCAATAGACTGTTTTCAAGATCAATCAAGGTTGTCATTGAATGACGTGCATATGAATGGTTCAACTTCAAATCCAACCACGTGTCATGCGAAGTGCATCCCAATTGCTAGTCGATTTTTAATTAGGGATAAATGACGGGCACCAAATTTCGACGTCGTGCTGAAATCATTCATGTTGATGTCCACAGCAGAACATGCTGTAAGTTCAGTCTACAAAATCCACGTCTCCGATTTCCGGCTCACCCAGGCCTCCATTGAGGGATTGGTCTAAGAAAGAACCCTGTCCCGACCTCGACAAGAGTCCGCAATTCATTGAGCACTAGTTCCGGCAATGTTGCCGTAAGCCCCCGGTCCCCAGCGGGGAAGCCATGCAAGAGCCGAGGGACCTGCAGGTCTCCACCCGGACCGCGCTCCGGTGCTCGGGCCATCCAAAATGGCTATTGATGGCCCATGGTCGAAAATCATCGGATTCTTCGATCTCGGGAAGCAAACAGTTCGGTACCGAGTCCCCGAGGCAGGATCACTGTTTACAAGCTCCGTCACACGGACCGGTACTCGCGACTGCTCAAAAATGATGCGGCGATCAAGCCAATACGGCCACATGTAATAGCAGAAGTTCCGTACGGGTTTCCCACTCTTTCCTGTCGAACATCACTGCGCGAGTCTTCAAGATGACGAATATCAACAAACCACCATTGTTCGAAGCTACGATCCCGCTCAGCGCCGATGGCCAGTCAAAAATTCGGAAACTTCTGATTGCGAATCGTGGGGAGATTGCTTGTCGTATTATCTCGACGTGTCGCAAGCTTGGTGTTCAGACAGTGGCAGTGTACACTCAGGAGTAGGTGTCCTAGAACGCAACTAGGTCCATTCGTACTCGTCTGACAAGAAATGCAGAGATGCCTTGTCGCAACACGTAGCAGACGCACATGAGTCTATCTGTATCGGATCCATCGAACACGACACCAAAAACCCCTTTCTCAACATCGACCTCCTCCTCAAGACCGCCCTGGAAGCCCACGCCGACGCTGTCCATCCCGGCTATGGATACCTGAGCGAGAATGCGGACTTTGCAGACCGTGTTCGCTCAGCGGGGTTGACTTTCGTTGGGCCAACAGGTCAGACGATCTCAACACTGGGCGACAAGCGGACCTCGAAAGAATACTTGAGAACCCACGCACCGGAAGTGCCCCTAATTCCAGGATTCTCCGGGTCCAGCCAGAATGTCGAGGATCTTCAAGATGCAGCGACACGCATCGGCTTCCCTGTCATGCTCAAGGCTTCTGCCGGAGGCGGTGGCAAGGGTATGCGAGTGGTACGCGAAGCTTCACAGCTCCAGTCAGAATTGGACCGCGCACAGTCGGAAGCCCAAAGATCTTTTGGTTCGAGCGACTGCATTCTGGAGAAGTTCATCGAGAGCAGCAAGCACGTAGAGATTCAGATCGTTGGAGACCAGCATGGCAACGTCGTGTCTCTGTTTGAACGCGACTGTTCCATCCAGCGTCGCAATCAGAAAGTCATTGAAGAAACGCCGTGTTTGTTTCTCGACGAACAGACTAAGAAAAGCATGAGTGACACGGCCGTCAAAATCGGGAAGCTTCTAGGATACGAAGGAGCAGGGACCGTGGAGTTTGTCGTCGACACGGCCACCAAAAAGTTCTACTTCTTGGAAGTCAACACTCGCCTTCAAGTCGAACACCCCATCACAGAGGAAGTTGTCGGCGTTGATCTCGTGTCATTGCAGCTCTACGTCGCGGCTGGCGGGCGTCTTGCCGATGTTCCTGAACTATCTGCCTTGACACAGACTGGACATGCAATTGAGTGTAGACTTTGCGCGGAGGACCCCAATCGGGACTTCATGCCAAGTCATGACACAGTTGCCCTATGGAAGCCCGCAAACACGCATCGAGGTGCCAGCTCTGTAGTGCGCTACGAGACGGCGATGCAAAGCGGGGCATCGATATCGATCTACTTCGACTCCATGATTTGCAAAATTGTGGTGTGGGCACCTACAAGGGCCTTGGCTATCGATATTCTCGCGAAGGAGCTGGCGAATACCGCGTGCGTTGGAATCAAGACGAATCAGCTGTTCCTTCAGAGCTGTCTCCTTCACCCAGGATTCAAGGACACAGCATACCAAACATCTTTCATCCCGACCCATCTTGACGAATTGCTTCGAAATCCATACCTTCCAGAGCTGCCCAGATACACCTCTGCTATTCCCGGTCTGCTTTTTGACGCCCTTAAGAAGGCGTCTCGGACCCAAGGTGTTCGACGACAGCCGTTTGGTGGAGTTCGTCGGGGCTTTCACAACCAGAAGTTCGATCCCTTTCAGCAGGGCTGTGAGATCATTTCGACGCGAGACTCGAAAGCCTCGGAATCAGCGACCTCATGCAAGGCTTGCCTTCGCCGGCCATGCGATGGCCCTGCAGGTGACAGATGGCGCGTGCAACTCCACACCATTTTTCTTGATGACCCCGTCGAGCAAGATCCGTCAATTTCGTCTCCGGCCCAACGTCTTACGTCAAAATACACTATCCTAAGTCAGGCCTTCCGGAGTGGTGACGCTTGGAAAGGGCCATCTTTCACAATTGAGGATATCACTCTCAAGCCAGCCCACAAGACCGGCAACTTTTCTTCGAGGGCTAGTATCCCACCATCGTGGGTATTGACGTTCTCTGTGGACGGGCGAAGACTACAAGTGTTTTGCTCTCTTCCTTGCTTGGGACAGCGTTCAGCGGGGTTGAGGCCCAATGAAACCCAATCAGTCCTATGCCACGTTCCTCAAATAGGAGAGTGGAAGGAATTGCGACGTGATACACTATTGTCCTTCTTCTCCGGCCTACGAAAAGATGCACAGGTTGCTACTGACCACCATGCTCAGATCAAAGCCCCGATGCCATGCAAAGTCCTCTCTATTGGAAAGGCAATGGGAGAGGAGGTCAAAAGCGGAGAGAGTGTCATGGTGATAGAGAGTATGAAGATGGAGATCAATATTAGAGCAAACGTAGCTGGAAGGTTCGAGACAAAGTGGAAGGTTGGAGATGCCGTAGGCGAAGGCGTCGTACTTTGTTCAGTTGAGTGAAGGCAGACTTCATGTGCCAACGTCATATTGCTATCAAAGCATTTCTCGCAACATGGGCAAAATTCTTACGGTGTAAATTTAGAGTCAGCATTTGAACATGTTTTGCCATCCAGATGACGACGTCCCGTAAGAACGCCTGTAGCCCCAGCCAGACGGACTCATTATCCCGTCATGTTCCGAAACGTGTCGTCAACAGCGTGCGCTTCATTGCGCACCTCGGACAATCATAATCTACGAATTACGAACAGACATTGATTGCGTCCAAGTCGTCCTCTGGGCGCTCGAACGGGCAGTTACAGGGTAGATCCATGATTGAACCCCGCGGGGTCAATCGCTTCCCCGCGTTAAGACTCTCCTACGGACAGCCGGACCGAAGAGAGGGGTGGTTGCTGCCCCGCCGCAAATCCGTCCACTTACGACCAGTGAAACCCCGTCGGGGTTAGACTTGTGAGTTTGAGTGAATAGAAGGTCATAGCTATGGTGCCTACTCTGGGCCAGCTGTCAGTCAATCAACAGTCTTTACCCAGTCGTCAATAATGGCATGTTGCTTCATTGCCGCATTTTGCATAGGGCAGCTGGTCAAAGCTTGTCAGTTCTTCGACTTGGACGACAGCATTCACTATAATGACGACACAGGCACGGAAGCTCTGCCAGAAACTGAGAGCGGCCATGCGCGGACTGCATCCGTCAAAAGCTGCAACTCAAACGCGATCGTTCTATCGCTGTCTGGAATGTCGTGCGCAACTTGCTCAAGCAGCATCGAGAGAGCGATCCTGGGTTTTGATGGGGTGAAAGATGTAAGAGTATCTTTGCATCTACAGCACGCGACTGTTGTGGGAGCAAACTCGACCTTGGACCTCGACGGTATTCTGCAAGCTGTGCGAGATCTGGGGTATGGGGCAGAACCTGGACCTCGCTCCCCAAAGGAGATCATGGACCTTCTCGAGTCAAGGCGAGAGTCAAAGATGTTGTGGGCGAGCTTTTCCAATGTTGGGAAGAATGCGGCAATTGTTCAGCTAATCGAAATGGCGACATATCAAATCCGGGGTCCATCGGCCCTAGAAACTATAGTTCTTTGGGCATTGCAGGTGGCAGCGCTGGGAGTCGCTGTCTCTTGCCAATGGCGACATGTTTCGTGGATTCATGCTGATGGCTGGAGATGGATCAAGGGGGCAAGTCCCACTATGAACACCTTGGTGGCCCTAGCTGTGTTCTTCGGGATTTCGTTCTCCTGCATCGACCTATTTATCCAGGGCCCTCGAACTGCCACCATGTATCTGGCTACCTCCACTGGTTTGACGCTGACGGTTGTGGGTGGGAGATACCTGGAGTGTCTTTCGCGGCGACAAGTTTCAAAAGACTTGATCAAGATCTACAAGCCCCTGGCAGAGATTGACTTTGTCCGACTCAGTCCTTCTGGCGAAGTAAGCCACAATCTGTGGGTGTTTGATTGACCTGACTAATATGGATTGGTACAGAACGTTCCATCGACATATCTTCGACCGTCCGACGAAATATTCGTCGAGCCATTTTCAACAATACCATGCGATTGCTACATCACATCTGGATCATCTCTAGTCAACCAGTCAATGTTGACAGGGGAGTCTCTTCCTGTTCGAAGGGACGTTGGCGACATAATAATGGGCGGTACGCGAAATCTCCACGGAAGACTAGTCTGTGTTGTCAAGAATGAGAAGGGCCAATCATTCTATTCTAAGCTTTTGGAGAGTCTTGCAGACTCTTCCGCAACAAAGTTGGACAGCGACGTTCTGCTTGACGACATTATCAAGTATTTCGTCACAGCTGTCGCTTTCTTCGCAATCGTTCTTCCGATCCTCGAGGTCTTTAAAGTCAACTTACTCCGCCCCAAATATCAGTACATTCGATTCGCCGTAGCTAGATCGATGACTATCCTGATGAGCGCATGCCCATGTGCTCTCGGCCTTGCTATACCATCCGCGGTTGCAACCGCGGTCTGTAAGATCTTTATTTGGCCCATCTCTATGTTCTCTGAGCTGATATTGTTTAGATTCTGCACAGAAAACAGGACTGTTGATTACTGGAGGCGCATCGACTATACAGAAGCTGGTCAAGGTCAAGTCCGTCATCTTCGATAAGACTGGGACGTTGACCGGGGACAACTTGACTGTCTCGGACTTCTTGCCATCACCCCAGTGGGCCTGCAGGGAGAACACACTTTGGACCTTGATCTGTGCAGTTGAGGTCAATGATGCTACTGGTCATCCACTGGGTAAGAGCATCTTCTCAAGTGGCGTCAAATCTTTGGGTGAAGATTGGCTGCGCTTCCAAGCTCACGGTGAGACGCGCGACATTTGCAGCTCAGCCGGTCAAGGCGTCTCCGGAAACGTCCGCATTGCCAAAGACGAGTGGCATTATGTCATTGTGGGAAGCTCACAATACCTTAAAGCTGCTGGTATCAACGACATTCCTGACCACGGCGACGCTGTGGGAAGTGGCAAGATTGAGGTTCGCGTTGGGGTAGACGGCTGCTATGCTGGAAAGATACTAGTTTCGGTGAGTCGGACGGCCTTCGCCTTGTGGCGTGTGATCACTGACAATGAGAAAGGATACGGTCAAGGCTGAGGCGCAAAGCACGATAGCAGCGTTGACCTCATCGGGATACAAGTGCTCTCTGGTGAGGAGTCGTCATGCGACGACATCGGACTTATGAGTTGTGCTGATGCTAACTGACGGCAGCTTACGGGCGATATGGCCGACGAAGCTCACAGAGTCGCCAGTCATGTGGGAATACCTGTTTTGGCATCACAAGCCTCGCCGACCGACAAACTCGCTTTCATCAACGCTTCCAAAAAGAACAGTAATGCGGTGGCTATGGTGAGTCGGTATACTCAATCTTGAAGATTTCCTTGCACACAATACTGACGATTCAGGTCGGTGATGGACTCAACGATGCTCCGAGTCTTGCAGCTGCGGACGTTGGCTTTGCCGTGTACCACAATAATGCATTGGCTACGACGGGTGCTTCAATTATGATTCTTAACTCGCGGATAGATCTGGTTTGCCTTGCATTCAAAATTGCGGAGCTCACCAACCAACAGATGACGTTCAACTTGAGATGGACTGCGGCATACAACATTCTCGCCTTCGTGATGGCAGTAGGCTGGATAAAGCCATTTGGATTTGCCATGACGCCGTAAGCACTGTTAAGGCCTTGAAAATTGGAGGGATCTGGACACTGACATATGTTCAGGTCTGTCGCAGCTGCGATGATGTCCACGTCTTCGATTTTCATCACCGCACAGTCTTTTCGGTTGCGGACAAGGCTAGACAATCTGTCTTAGTGGGGTGTTCGAGTGAAGAGGATATGATAGAAAGACAACTTAAATGATTTGCATCGTGGTTACCAACCGTGAGCGGAGTAGTCCTGTTTCCAGTAGAAGTATCTGGCGTTGTAAAAGATTATTGAGCGTAGTGTTAGCGTTGTATTTGCAATAATTGCATCACATTGACTTGTCCGCATGGGCTGTGGAATCATGTCAAGACAGGGGATGGCAAAACATCATGAACTGCTTGAAGGACTTGATTTCATTGGTAACATCATACAGTCTGGACCCAGGTTCCTGTTGCGACCAAACTAATCGCAGACTTGACACAAAGGAAATAGAGTAACAGTCTAGACAACTGGCTTCAGAATGATTTGAGTGCGACCCTTCACCGAGACCTTCACCGTCGCCTTTCCCTTATTGTTCGCCTTTACCGATCCTCCAGTGCTTAGCGAGTACTCCTTACCGGGGACGAGCCTTTCAAATCCCAAATCGAAGGTCCCTGGCTCAGCACCATTGTACAACACAAGATCAAGTTGCTTTCCGTCATTACTGTACGCTTTCGCCACCAGAACGTCTGGGAACGGAGCCTCTTCGAGTAGGGGTCCCTTCAATGCGTTCTCAGGCGGACCATGTAGCGTGGCATTGGCGAGGTCCCGATTCTTAACGAGACGCGCCATCAAAGCAATGACTTGTGTTGTGGCTGACAGACCTTTGTTCCTCAGAGAGCCCGACTTGGTTGCCTCTACAGGGAAGTAGGTGTTGTCAAGCTGGTCCAATGCCTCCTTCCTGATCTTCTCGTTGCCGAACTCGGCCGCGGTCGCAGCGATGAACGCTCGGAGGGGTCCCTCGCTAGCCCGGTAGTTCCCCGGGTCCATCTTGTCGGCGCCCTTAAGGTTTCTAACCTCAAGCTGGCCATTCTTGTCGTACTTGAGGAACTCCTTCCGGATCATAGCCCAGTTTCGGTGGGCCAGGTGGGGAAGGTAGGCAGTCAGCAGCATCGCATTGATGCAGTCGGTAAGAGTGCCGCAAAGACCTGGGAGCTGCATAGAGAACTCGTTAGTTCAAACCTTTCTGGTGAAGCCATCCCGTTACATACCGTCAAGCCGGTGAACTCGCTTCGAATTGGTAGGATTCGGCCGTCGCATTCAGTGAACTCTTCCTCAAGAGATCTTTCGAACCTGTTGCGGAGCTTCACTCCTAGATCACGACCGAGGAGACGGTCAGAAATGACAAGCCCAGCCATGCCAGTCAAGCTGCAGATCCTCGATCAGCTCTAGTACTTGAGTCTTAGGGGGAATAGACGCACTTGCAAAGTGAGTAAGTCCAGTTCGGCTCGCACGGATACAGGCAGTACGGATTCTCAGTCATGTTGTTGAATAGCGCATCTGCGAGGCCCTCGTAATTGGTCTTGTAGTGCTTTCCGTCATCAATGACAAACTCGAGGGCATCCTTCTTGTTGTACTGTCGATCGCCCGATGCCTGGCCGTAGAGACCAATGGCAGCACTCAAGTACCCAGTGACCATCTAAGATGATGTTGATTAACACTGATCCATGTAGGTTGTTGAATAACTTACGATGTTGTCCTTCTTGATTGGATCCCAATCGCTAAGGGTGAACCGTCCAAAGATTGACTCCCACTTCCAATACCTGACGCCATGTTACTCAAATTTTCCAAGTCTCTGATGTGATTTACTCACGACATGATCCTCTTCTGAAGACTCTTCTCGATGGCATTTTGACACGCTTTGGAGAGATAGCCATGGAAACCTGGGACGTAGTGGCACTGGTAAAGACTTAAGGCGTCGATAGTCCCGTACAGCTGATAGCGAATGGCGCCTGTCTGGAACTGGTCGATAACGTCGTGGAAGCTGAAGTCGTCACGGGGACTAAGTCCTCGCTCGATCATATGCTGCACGTGCCGGAGAGTCTCGAGGGATAGCTCACGATCGCCAGACTGAGGTGCAGGTGCGGCGTCGGCCATCTGCTCTTCGACGGCCTGCACGAGGTACTTGTTCCTCTCTTGAGCCTTTGAGTACCCAGCAGCATTGAGAGAGCTGGCGTTGTTCATCAACCAAGTGATACCACTGAAGCAACCGAGAGCCCATAGCGCGGCGGACTGTTCGAACAAAGTGTCCTGGGCAAGACGGCCAGCCATGAAGCTGGATCCAATCCATAGCGCGATGGGAAATGCAATGCCGCCCATGGCAAACCAAACGAAGATTGACACCGGGATGAGAACGAGCGTGAGCAAGAAGGCTGCTGCTGCTGTAGGGCTGGCGACTGCCGTGAATCCCGCGCCCGGGAAGAGGAAGCCAAGCGCCGCAGCACGATATGAAGTGTTCTCAAGGTTGTAGAATGACCAAAGTCCGGCTAAGGAGAGAAAGGTGTACTGGTAGAGAGTTCTGCGCTGATGGTATTTTTTGATCATGCCTCGACCGGCACTGGGCGGAATCAGGACATCTGCGAGAAGGTTTGGGTCAGGTTTTACCACATCATTCTGCACGGCATGCTACATACCTTGGATCTTCCATGGACCCCAACCAAAATCACCAACAGGTCCATCAGAAGCCTTTACACTAATTGATGGATCTGCCTTCATGGAGTCGCTGGTATCGACCCACTTGGAGCTCGGCGCGATCTTCGAAGGCAGCTCCGCAGCATCTAAGTGACTGATACCATTGGTCTTGGTAGTTTCCGTCGTCTGTATTGCTGTCAGTAGATGGAACTCACGAAGCAAGCTGTTTGCTGTACCGTAGTCATTGTCGAAGGGGTCATAATCGCATATGGTCAGGTGTTTGAATGGTTGTCTTCTCAAGGAGCCTAGGAAGAGGAATGAACTTTACTTATCCACCGTGCTTAGGGTCCCCGAGAAAGTTCCGATGACAACACGCTTCCGGAGCCACGGTAAATGTTACACTCCATTGGACAGAAGAGATAGTTCGGCACTCGCGGGCGGGGGATCTGGGGTTTGCGGGGTACTGCATTGGGCTGGGACATCACTCGTGGGGGGATGCGGGGTGTGGCAAGGATAGGACCGAGTCCCGACTATGACAAGTCTGCTCCCTTGGAGAATATTTGAAACAGCCACCATATGAAGTACCTCGGTATTGGGCTTGGGTACGTCGGAGGCCGGTCCGACATCAGAGCCCTCAGAGAACTGGCTCTGAGATGGCGCAAAGCCGTTGTGTTGACATAGAGATTAGCGATCGAGATGACCAACAAATTGGAGAGCCATTTAGCCTTTGAACATACATAACGGGGAGGAAAGATAGGATGACACTTCAATGTGCGATTTCATCATATCAGACTTACCTTGAATCAGTCTCATCAAACAATGGCGTCAGCATACGCAACCACGCAGGCCATTGTTGCCTATCCCCCTGAAAATGGGAAGAGACAGTGGAGACTTGAAGATGTTGAACTCACGCAACCCGAAGACGATGAGGCTATCGTTGAAGTAGTTGCCACTGGCATATGCCATACGGACCTTGATTGTGCATCCGCGCCGGATGGGACGCCTGGCTTTCCAGTCTCTCCATACCCTCGCATTGTTGGGCATGAAGGCACGGCTCCATTACGCACCGTACTGTTGAATGAGCACGACTAACAACATCACAGGTGCTGGCTATGTCAGGTCGGTCGGGAATAAAGTCGCAAAAGTCAAAACTGGAGACGCAGTTCTTTTGTCCTTTGCTTTCTGTACCCAATGCCACAACTGCAAATTTGGCGCGCCGGGATATTGTGAGAGTTTCAACGAAATCAACTTCACTGGATGTTTCACTTCGTTTTCGAACTCCGGCACTGGAAGGATTTCGGTCGGCGGGTCCTTTTTCGGACAGTCAAGCTTTTCTCGGTTGGCTCGGGTGAAGCAAACATCGATAGTCAACGTTACTCGCCTCGTAAACAGCGAAGACGAGCTGAAAATGCTGGCGCCTCTGGGTTGTGGCATACAAGTATGTTCGAATCCAAAATTTAGTGTTCCCGCAGACTGATAGAACCTTTAGACTGGTGCCGGTACTATTACAAAGCTAGCTGCGGCAACACAAGACGACACCGTCGCTGTCATTGGTCTTGGTGGGGTCGGTCTTGCAGCAGTAATGGTAAGTAGAAACTTGAATTCCAGTATCTTTCACTTTGAAATCATTCTGAACTTTCTTCCAGGCTGCGAAGATCATTGGCTGTCGAACCGTCATCGGAATTGACCGCGTGCCTAGCCGACTTGATCTCGCTCAGTCGCTTGGAGCAACCCACACCGTCAACACCGCAAACATCACCAACACACTGACAGAAGAAATTCGAAAGCTCACTGGTGGGCCGGGGAGCACCATCACAGTAGATGATACCGGGGTTGTGCCATTGATTAAACAAGGGCTCGAGTTCACCGCGAACCAAGGGAAGATGATTTTGCTAGGCGTTGCGCCAATGGATGCAAGCTTGGATCTGCCTATTGTTCCACACATGGTGGTAAGTCAAATGTGCTGTGTAGATGGTAGAGGCTTCGACCTGACTCGATGCAGAGTGGCAAGCAGTTGCTGGGCAGCATGGAAGGAGGAGTATACCCTGAGGATGTAAGTTTGTGTCTGTGAGACTCGGACAATTGGCTGAATCATCATTCAGTATATCCCTCAGCTTATCCAATGGTACCATGAGGGAAGGTTCCCATTGGAAAAGCTTATCAAGACCTACGATGTAAGTACTGGGCCCTGCACGCTGATTCTAATACTGATGTGACTTTCCCTGAAGGTGAAGGACTTTGAGTTAGCTGTGAAGGATATGGAGGATGGAACTACAATCAAACCAATTTTGATTTGGTCGTAATTGAGGGAAATATGAATGCTACTTCAATTTCTTCCTATCATCTTCCGATGTGTATCTACTTTCGCCCTTCTGATATGCCTATTATCGTTTTCGTCCCTATCGTTGTTGTCATCGGCGTCCTGGTCTTCCTCCCCAGTGTCGTCTATGCCCACATCCATCCGGTCAGCTAGACGTATTCGCATGATTGAAAAGGCAGAAACTTGTTATTCGACGCCGTGATGTAGAAATTACGAGGACGTTGATGCAAACTTCAGACCGAGTGCATCAAACAACTCAAGCTGGCAGACACCATCGACATCCAGCAAAATCCAAGATCAATGAGCACGACTTCATTCTGGAGATTCTGGACGACTTGATTCGATGTCTCGAAAGAGAAGTAAATGCATTGTATTGAGATCTCTTGCCACTAACTGACGACTTGCTTGTTCAAGAAAAGCGTCTGATTATTGCAGAAAGCTTTCAGACCGTTCGCGCCCCACTCAGTTCCAATACCACTTTCTTTGTGCCCCCCAAATGGTGCGAGAGGTGACAGATCGAAGTGTGTATTGATCCAGACATTTCCTGCTTGGATCTGTTTGGCTACTTCGGCTGCTTTCTTCAAATCATTCGTCCACACGGATGCTCCAAGACCCATCGAAGTGTCGTTGGCCCGAGAAATAACCTCATCTTCGCTGCTCCACGATAGAAGAGGCACAATAGGCCCTGTTCAAATATCATTAGAGGCGAGTTATAAAAGGGCCATGTGTGAATTCAAAGACTTACCGAAGGGCTCTTCGACAACTAGACGAGACTTCTCAGGAGGACGGTCAATGATTGTGGGGGTAATGAAATAGCCTTGCGACTTCTCAATGTTGCCTCCCACGGCAACCTTCCACCCCTGAGATTCAATGTCCGAGAAGAATGTCTTGACTCGTTCATACTGCATGGAGTTCTGTAGGGGACCATGAGTGACACCTGCCTGCGAGCCGTCGCCGACGTTGTACCCCTTTACGTGTCTAACCAGGGCTTCCTTGAATTGATCAAAAATGGACTCATGTACGTATATACGCTTGAGGTTTAGGCAGATCTTATAGAAGAGTCAGTGCGGATCACGAGAAGACGGGAAGGGCTTAACACATACCTGGCCCGAATTGAGGAAAGCGAAGAAGGCAACCTGCCATCGTTAGCTAGGTAGGAGATTGTACCGGCAAAAGAATTGTCCCACCTTTTCAGCGACCTTGTCAACATCCACGTCTGGGAACACGATAGCGGGATCGTTTCCTCCCCTGTCAATGTCAGTCTCCAACTGTTTGGAATCCTATGGGTTGGAACTCACAATTCTAGAGTGACCCTCTTCAAAGTTTTGCTCGCACTCTGCATCACTAGCTTGCCTGTCGTCGTGGATCCAGTGAAGCTGATCTTGTCAATACCCGTGTGACTCGTCAACCAGGGACCAAGATCATCATCTCCACTCAAGGACTGCACAACACCCGGCGGGAAGAATTGCTGTGCCAATTCAACCAACTTCAGCCCGCAGTATGGAGTGAATGGTCTACATGTTCGTCAGCGCCTACGACAAAGTATTTCTCGGCGTAAGTGTACTTACGAGGGCTTGACGATGATGACATTTCCGGTCAGGAGGGCCGGCGCAATCTTGCCCGTGGCAAGAAGGAGGGGAAAGTTCCAAGGCACAATGGCCCCGACCACACCCAGAGGAGTCCACCGAGTGATGATGGTTCGATGATCATTGTCCTCTACAACATCCTCTGGGAGTGAGATGCCAGCCATGCCTCGAATCCAGCTAATGGCAGCATCTGTCTCGGCATCTGCTTGGGGAATCTAGTTGGTGTCAGCCTAGCTCAGCAGTTGACTGCTTCAAAATTGAGGTCATGCTAATATCGTACAGGCTTTCCTTGTTCAGAGATCAGGAGATCTCTAAACTGAGTGCGATAGCTGTCGACGGCATCTGCATAGGCCAGAACAGCCTTCTTCCGGTCTTCATACGGAACCTTGGACCATGTCTTGAAAGCATCTTTTGCCGCAGCGACCGCAAGATCAAGATCCTCGCGTGTGGCCACAGGCACCTCTGCTTTCGTAGTCAGGTTTGCTGGATTGATGCCATTTCGAGACTTCTCTGTCTGAGAAGCTTTTCCGTTGATGATCTGGACAAAGTGGTCGCTGAAGCTCAGCGTCTTTGAGTGGTCACCATTCGTGGTAGCAGCCATGATGGATGATGTTAGGCGTTGGTGTAGTACTGGCTTGGAAATAACAAGGTGTACCCCGCACTGACATTTGAGTTTTACTGGCAGGATACTGGTAAAGATAAGGTATGTAAAGGTATAAGTGCATCTTTGAACGGAGACCCGTGAAACTTCGGGTACTCAGCGGGCAACCTAATTACCCCGCAGCTGAAGACGTTCTGGAGACCGGACCGACTGCCAAGGCGAGGAGCATCGCCTCTCCACGCCCCTCCACAGATCCTCGGCTATGGTGATCGTCCATAGGTTCGCCGTCTGAATGAATCCTTTTCGGTTCATGGCGCATATGCATGTCTCAGAACCGTTGAATCCGTTTACCGATGTATTTGCCCAACTTCGGTTCATGCGTTCATGCGTACTCGGGCGTGGTGATTGGCTCAACAACCTGCCTCCGTCATGGGGACTTGGGACGATGGCGATGATTCTCTTGAGTGCCTATGATGAATTGAGGTATGGAATTATGACTCGATCCTGGTGAACCATTCTTTCTCGCCTTCCTTCGCCTTGACCGCAGCCCTCCGAACCAGCGGATCTCCCACCGCTAAACGCAACTTTTCCGCTGTGGCTGGTGAGTTCAGCACAAGTGGTTCCCTAACGTGATTCATCTCTCGAGCTGCCTTGACAGCTTCTCTCAGCGCAAAGAAAACCGTGCATCCCAAGAACAGCGGCGGCTCTCCCGTTCCCTTACTGCTCTGGATAGAACGCAGTTTACTCCAGCTAATTGGATTTCCTTCGGAATCGTGTTGCAATGTCGAGACATTGAACTCTTGAGGAATATCGGAGAATCCTGGAAAGTTGTCAGCAAGCTGGCCAAATGCGCAGAGAACGTGACGAGTATTGCTCACCTGGAATCTTGTACGTGCCAGGGCCTTTGGTGAAGAGCTCCCCGGACTTGGTCCATAGAGACTCCTCCATAGTGAACAGACCTTGGCCCTGAACAAAAGCACCTTCTATTTGACCATAGTCGATTGCTGGGTTGATGGAACGACCAATGTCCTGTGCGTGTTCAGCATAGGATCATTAGTAATTGCAGCTTCGCCACCTACCATCATGATGTCCGTCCGAAGGACCGTTGAATCTCCTGTCAAAGTGTCCAGTTCAACTTCACTGATCGCACTAAGACGATGCTAGTCAGCATACACCTAACGCTTCAGTTGACCCTATTGGAACTTACACTCCCTGAGTCCAGTAGTAATACCTACACCTCTGGCATCAGCAAAGAATACCTGTCACGATCAGAGAAGCGAGGACTTACATGGGCAAAGGATCTTTCCAATTACCCCATTCGTATCCGATTCGTGGCATCTTCCAAAAGCCATTTGCAGCCAAATTGACTCTGTCCGTGTACGCCGCATGTGCAATTTTCGACATGGGTGCATCGGCCCCATATTTCTCTCGGTATGGTGCGAGACGTTCTCTGAGTTGATCGCAGGCGTTTTTCACAGCTTGACCGTTGAGGTCACTCCCGGAGGATGCGGCGGTCGGAGAAGCGTTCGCAACTTGATCAGTCTGGGAGTCTTTGTTAAAGACCTCATCGACACTAACGCCCAGCTCCTCGGCGGCAACTTGAGCCATTTTCGTGTAAAGGCCCTGGCCCATCTCGGTTCCGCCATGATGCAAGAGCACCGAGCCGTCTTCATAGATCTTGACGTATGCTCCCGCTTGGTTCAGGTGAACAGCCGTGGCAAAACTAAGATAAGTCAGCCAGCACTTTGATCCATCAGTCAAAATCAGTGAAAACTCACCTGAGGCCAAACTTCGTTGGGATCTTCGAAATGCCCCGTTTCTTGAATCGGTGCTTAGAATTGAACTCCCTAATTGAAGCCTTCCGTTTCTCGTAGTCAGAGTTGACGGTGAGTTGGTCCAGCATGGTCGGTACGTGGAAGTCGTCGGTGATCTCTTGCAAGAATGGGGTTCGTTGGCCGATCTCATAAAGGTTACGGCGGCGGAGCTCGTCAACATCAATATGAAGAGCCTCTGATATTTTGTACATCATGCTTTCGCAGATGTACATACCCTGGGGACCTCCAAAGCCGCGGAAAGCTGTGTTGCTGACTGTGTTGGTCTTGCAAACCCAGCCTCGGATCCAAGCATGTGGGATGTAATAGCAATTGTCGATGTGGGTGCAAGCACGATCCCTAGTAGTGTTTAGTCAATGGGGAATACGCATGAACACAATCTACTCACATAACTGCGCCACTCATGTCAAGTGATGCTCCTCCATTATTGTATACGTCCATGTCGAGAACCTGAATCTTGCCGTGGGAGCTCACGCCTACTTTCCAGCGCGATTGGAAAGGGTGTCGCTGACCGGTGATGGCCATGTCTTCGTCTCGATTGAGCATCATACGCACCGGTCGGTTTGCGTTTCGAGCTGCGAGGGCGATGTACATCGCAATTGGTGTGCTCCTAGACTCCTTTCCGCCATAAGCTCCGCCCATGCGACGAACTCTCATATTAACACGACTCATTGGGAGCCCCAACACCTGAGCGACGAAGACTTGATTCTCCATGAGATTTTGAGTCGAACAGTATACCTCCATGGAGCCGTCCTCTATGTGCGGGATAGCAAGTGCTGCGTTGGTCTCGAGGTAGAAGTGTTCTTGACCACCCATCTTGGTGGTACCTTCAATAATGTGGTCGCAACTGCTCCAGGCTTCCGCCAGAGAGCCTTCGACAGCATCGCCCTTTCGTAGTTGCTTTCCATGCTTGAAAAAGCTTTCGGCATTGATCGCTTCGTCGATAGTGATAATGGCTGGAAGATCTTTGTACACAACTTGAACGCGGTCCGCAGCCGCCCTGGCCTGGAGAGCTGTCTCTGCATAAATCAGCGCAATGACCTGTCCGTAGTAGCGGATGGTATCTTCGGCGAAGAGCTCTTCGTCGTGCACCACGGCACCCCAGATGTTTGTTCCTTTGGCTGGACTATTCTTGTCGATGTATCCGACAACACCAGGCATCTCCAAGGCTGCAGTGTAGTCAACACTGACCAACTCAGCATGTGCTCTCTTAGCGAGAACCAAAGCACCAAACAGTTCGTTGTGCTGTCGAGGCATGTCGTCGAGATACTCGGCTTCGCCTGTGCAATGTTTTAACGCCGAAAGATGAGGAATCGGTCTTCCCACAGTCTGGGTCCCTCTGTTTTTCATGGAAGCAGTGAAGTTGTCGCGGTAGCCAGAGGAAATGTCGCGATGGATCTCTTGAATGAGATCGGCGCTGACTTTGGCCAGGCCCAGTTCATGAACAACCTCATGCCAAAACCTAAAGAACATGGAGATTGTCAACACTATGCCATTTGTTAGCTTGGTCTATCGACTTTAAAGAACAGAAGTACCCACCTCTGCGGTATTGTGCCATCCCACCCGGCACACTATATGCGAGGTCGAATTGTTCTAAGAGTGCATCCGTAGCTACCTCGAGAGTTGCAGCCTCACCCCAGCGCTTCCCATGAATGGCTTGGTGTGCCTTTTCCGCCATCACAGTGGTGGGCGCCATGCCGCCGAATGCAAACGCACAATCTTGGACGAAACCGTCTTCATCAAGTCGGACTCTCAGGCCTGCCGTAACAATGGCAATATCGTCATCCTTTCTCTTGGCCTGTTTGTACGCTTTGGTTACCTCACGAGCACCCACAAGTGGAAGTGGTACAACGATCTGAGTTATGACACCATCTTCTGGCAAGGCGGTAGTGCGGTAGCGGATGAACCAGGACGATAGAGGGATGTCAAACGTTCCTTTTGCGTGCGATCTCACAACAACCTTAGCTCCCGCTGCCAGAAGCACGGGCGCTGAGTCTGAGATTGGGCTGGCAGTGGCCAAGCTGCCAGCAAGACTCGCAACATTGCGGATCTGACGGCCAGCAAAGTAGCGCAGCTGCTTCCGCAGTGCCTCAAAGGCGAAGGCCCGGGGGCCAAGCTTTCCATGAAGATCGCTGCACAGTTCTTCGACTTTGCTCAGAGTGAAATTGCCAGGAATGAAGATCTCATCCAGTGCGCTGAGCTCGGCTTGTGTCTGGGGCAAAGGCTCCCGGAAGGTGTTGAGCTCTGCGATGTCTGCTGCAAAGACGTTGACCTGGTATGCCAACTTCTTGAAGCGAACCTCGATCTGTGTTTCACTCGCACCTCCCACAATTTTCGCTGCTGGGTAGGCGGCCTTGAGCTGTAGTAGCTGCTCCAGATTTGTGGGTTTGAACCAAAGTCTTCGGTTATCGCCATAGCAGATAGGTCGTGGTTGGTATTTCCAGAGCGTCGGTGGGAATATCGGCTCGGTTGTCGGGTCATATGGAACCAGAATCTGCTTGGTGACCATTTCATCTGGCTGATTGGAGGTGATAGGCTCTTCCTTTGGTCTGGGGGCGGATATGGGAGTGTCCATCATGTTTGGAGAGGGTTCCTCCTCGACTGGCAGACAGGAACTGGCCTTCTCCTTCGGTCCATCTCGACAGCATCCTCCCTTTCTTCCACATGAGCCGGCCTTGTCGGAGTTCAGCAAAGTCTTAATATCCTCATCATCTTCAGATGTAGGAGGGCTAGGCTCCGGCTGTGCAACCACGTCATTTATGTCTGCGGGCTTTGGGTTGTCTCGACAACATCCACCTGGCCGACCGCACGATCCAGGCTTATTCACGGAACTGAGAAACCCATCTTCATCATCTTCTGATAAGGGTGGGCTTGGTCCAAGATTTTCTTCATCCTCGTCGGCCTTTGCCAGAACGCCATTGAGATCCTCTATGACAAAGGTACGTGCGGCTTCGAAGATGGGTTTGTACCCGGTCTGCCCTAGTATCAGCGACCTGTTGAGTGGCCATATGCTGTCAAAGGAACACTCACACATCTACACAGATTACCGTCGAGATGGCCTTGAAGTTCGACGTCGGAATGGGTGAGGTGGAACTTCCCATTCCGGTAGGAGTTTCTGACCAATGCGTATAGACTCATGACGATTCCCGGTGTGCAGAATCCACATTGTGTGCCGCTGCAATCGTCAGCTCTTAGCCCTGATTGACGATCCTACGTCTATGTTCGGAGCGGCAGCTGCTCTGAGTTACCAAGTAGAAGAAACGAACTGACGTACTGCATTTTTGCGATCCTTTCTTGCAATGGATGAGGGTGGTTGACATTACCAAGCCCCTCAATTGTGATCAGACTTTTGCCATCGACACCAATGAGCGGATACAGGCAAGCGTTCACAGCAAGATGCTTGATTGTTCTGTCTTCATCCGCAACTTGTAGCACCACGGTGCAGGCGCCGCATCCACCCTCACCACATCCCAGTTTGGTGCCCTTGAGGCCATCTTGAGCTCGGATCCAATCAAGGAGAGCCCAGTCGGGGTTGGGATTCTTCACAGTGACCGGCCGTCCATTGACAAAGAACTTCAAGACTGACGTCTGGTACGTGGATTTGATGAGGGATGAAAGGGTCTCGGTTTTGCTGATGTGCCAGTCTTCGCTGTCGGAATCTGACGGAGGCGGCGAGGGTAGACGGTCCATATTAGGTATGATTGTGAATAGTCTCACGTCGCAGAAAGGCCGAGTGCAAATCGGTTTACAATCAGAATACGAATTCCAGGTGCATGCGTGCCATTATCAAAGATAACAGCCGTCTCAAGAAGAGGGGCAGACGGCATCGGGCTGCCGACTCCCGTGGCTCATATTTCCAGCAGAAACACCAGTGTAACCGACACGGCTTATCGGAGGCACCCCAGATATCCACTTATGCTGAATTTTGTCAAGCCGTTCCCGATGCAAGTCTCTCGAAAAGGGCATCGAGACTAGTCAACGGCTTGGTCTGGAGGGGCACAAGGTGAAGAGTGGGGGCATACGAGGAGGGGGGGCACTTACAAGGGGGCGTCAAGATCTGGAACTCCCCCACTCTAGGCGACGAACTCTTCTGGATATGGCAAGCGAAGGCTTGACTAACAGTAACACTGAATTTAGCCCCTCGCAATTCAGGAACAGTATCTTGAGGTACACACCTCCTCCGGGGTAGAGACGGACGGACGACCCTTGAAGAGAATCGTGCGGCCGAGCGTCCGAACGCCGCCGGGCTTGTTTAGTTGAAAAGATATGGTCACCGCAAAGAAACACATATATCAACAGGGTTTGATTTCGCGCAATCACTGGGGTCATTTGATTGACCGGAAGACCAAAATTATGGCATCCAACCCAGAAAATACTGGTATTTCATCAATCCATTCAACTTACGATGCGCGAATTGAGGCTATTCGCGAATATGAGTATCCTATGCTCAAAGGTAAAGCAAGATGAGTACAGGAGTCCCGGCGCTTTGAAGGCAAACTCGCTGACATATGATCATAGATCAGGTCTACCTCGACCATGCGGGAATGACTCTACCGGCGAAATCTCTGATGACTTCATTCGGGAATGAAATGTCAACCACCCTGTTCGGCAATCCTCATTCAACATCCACATCCTCTCAAATGTCCACTTCACGAATAGAGGATATTCGCATGCGCGTGCTTCAGATGTTCAACGCAGACCCAGCCAGGTTCGATGTAGTTTTTATTGCCAATGCGACGGCTGGCATCAAGCTCGTAGCCGAAGCGCTACGAGGGATACCAGAAGGATTCGACTACGTTTACCACCAATGGAGTCACACCAGTCTGGTTGGTGTGAGACAAGAAGCCGAAAATAGCATGTGTGTCGACAGCGATGGAATGATCAATTGGCTGGATAAAAGCTCCGGCGACTGTCATGATAGGCCAACACTTCTCGCATATCCAGCCCAATCAAATCTCGACGGTCGACGTTTGCCCCTGAGTTGGTGCAATCTGGCACGAACATCAAAAGAAGGGAAACAAATTGTTACGTTGCTGGATGCGGCTTCTTATGTTTCAACTTCTATGCTCAACCTTTCCGATCATCATTCTGCACCAGACTTTACGGTCTTAAGCTTTTACAAGATATTCGGCTTTCCGGATGTAGGGGCTTTGGTCGTCAAACGAGAGTGTGCAGACGTCTTGATGCAACGAAGGTATTTCGGTGGAGGTACGGTGGACTCAGTCATCAGTGGACCGGAAACTTGGCACGCTCGGAAGACAGGGAGTATTCATCAACTCCTCGAGGACGGCACTCTTCCTATACACAACATACTTGCTCTAAACACTGCCATGGATACACATTTCCGACTGTTCGGCACTATGAACGATATATCAACACATACTTCTTACCTATCCAAGAGAATGAAACGCCGCCTGCGAGCACTTCGACATGGCAACGGGACGCCTGCGTGTGCCGTTTATTCAGCCGAGCCGGAGCATCACCATGATGGCGGATGTGGGCCAATAGTAGCGTTTAATCTGAAGAATGAGCACGGTTCCTGGATTTCTCTTGCCGACTTTCAGAAACTGGCGAGCCTGCAGAATCTGCATCTCCGAACAGGCACTGTTTGCAACCCCGGAGGATCGTCTGCAATACTTGGACTGTCATCCGTCCAAGTAAAGAAAAACTACGCGGACGGCTTTCGATGCGGAGACGACAACGATCTCATCAACGGCCAGCCAACAGGAGTCATTCGAGCCAGTCTTGGGGCGATGAGCACGGAGTCAGACGTCGACAGATTCATCAACTTCGTTGAAGAGTTTTACGTAACCAGGAGTGACATTACGGCAAAACAAGACAAGATTCAGTATGGCCAAGACGTCACTACTGGCACCATACAAGACATAATTGTATACCCGATTAAGAGCTGCAAAGGCTTTCATATCCCGAAACACACAGCCTGGAAAGTGCGGCCTGAAGGACTCATGTGGGATAGAGAATGGTGCCTCGTGCATCGCGGCACCGGCCGAGCTTTGAGTCAGAAGAGGTACCCTCGCATGGCTTTACTACAGCCAAGTATCGATCTCAAAACTGGGACTTTGAGCGTTGTTTACTTGGGCTTCACACCTCACGGCACACCAGACTCTGTCTCAATCCCCCTGACGGAGGACTCAGACGTGAGTGATACACGAGGCCTGCTTGAATGGACGATCTCCAGAGTATGTGGTGAGACTGTTAACGTGGAAAGATACATCTCTCATCATATCAGCGAGTTCTTCTCCAATGCACTTGGCGTACCTTGCGACCTCGCTCGTTGCTCGCCCAAGACCCACAAAGCAGCTATGAGGCTAGGGAAAGTCCGTCGGCTCCCGAAAATGTGCCCTCAAAGCGCGTGGGATCAGAGTGGCCCCCCGGCCCCTGCATGCACGACACTGGGGACGACTCAGCATAATACAAAAGGCCACCAAATTCTTCTTTCTAACGAAAGCCCAATACTGGCAGTCACGACATCCAGCCTTGAAGCTCTGAATGCCGCGATTCGAGCCAGCGGTGGCCGAGATGTTTCGCCGGATGTGTTTCGCGCGAACATTGTCATTGAATCTTCACCGGAAGCGTCCGCATACGCCGAGGATGACTGGTCGGACATTCGAATAGGCAGGTTGAACTTCAGTGTTCTCGGTCCTTGTCAGAGATGTCACATGGTCTGCATCGACCCTGAGACAGGGGTCAAGGGCGCCGAGCCTTTTGTGTCACTTTCGAGGACAAGACGATTTGATGGCAAGGTCTGGTTCGGCGTTCACATGACCATGGACCGGCATGTTACCACTGAGGATTCGTCGGAGGAAGCCCACGTAGTCAGCGTGGGACAACGCATTCTGGGTAACCCGGCAAAGTCTCCGAACTTGCCGGAGTTAACTTGAGAGAGCGTTGGTGCCACTTGTGGTCCTTGGAAAACCCCACGATCGGAACCTGTATCCGGATGCGATTGTCTGAATGTCTTGAAACTGATAAGAGTCAAAGATAGAGGCCGATAGTGCAACGCCAGCATTTTCGTGGCTACCAAGACTCAGGCTTCTGGGGTGGGTTCAAGAGTGGGGGACAAGAGTGGGAGCAAACACCGGTTGATGAGGTCTTAGGTTTCTCGCCTTGGGACGATCACACCCTAGCCTCAATTATTGGAGATTCTTCAGATGCAGGTAAATGTTCGAGTGATTGGCTCTTCAATCGCGGGGGAAGTGTTGTGCATGTGACGCTACAGCATCTATTCCTACGGGCACATATGGATGACAACACCTGCTTAGCGAAGCATGCATGCACCACGGCCTGTAGACCTCAACGGCACACCAAACTCCTCTATAAGTTATTGTTGTATCCAAGGAAAGAGGAATAGTGCATAAAACGCTACAGAGAACCGCGATCAAAGATCTTGGGATTGGACGTCGAAGACAGCTTATCATAGAACATTGAGGTTGCCTTCTCGTTCATGCAGGGCTAACCTCTTGAAGGAGCCAAGCGTTTCGCTCCCTGATTATTCATATCTCCGACTCAGGCTGGCGGAGCTTTCTTCCCGATACCCCTGGATCTGGTTGAGTAATGATATCAATTTCAAGAGTGGGGGGCATCTAATAGCTTTCAGCGCCCACTTCTGTGCCCCACCCTTAGCCGGAAATTTGGTGATAGCTTCAATTCTGAAGCTGCTTCTGGCGGATGATGAGAGTGGCGATGAACAGTTGCTCCTAGCGTGACATAGAATTACTACCATGCTATGATTATTTTGAGCGTGAGATGCAGGTGAGATTATCGTGGCGAAAGACTTAGCTCAAGAGCTACCCGACCCCTCAGATCCCCCATTCTCCTCCTTATATACATCATACTTGTACGACGATCCGGGGTGGTCGCTCCGCAGCCCCTTCTGGCCCTGCCCATAGACCTTCTCTCTAGCAGTGAGCTGCACATCCTCAGCCGGCGCCTCAGGGTACAAGCCGCGACGTCGCAGCTCGGGAATGAGAAGATCAACAACATCCTCAAAAGAGCCGGGCGTAGTGACGTATCCAATGTTGAACCCATCCAAGTCACCCTCGCGGATCCAGTGCTCCATCTCATCTGCCACCTTCTCTGGGCTCCCGACCGAGACCGGGCCGAGGCCACCGATAGCCGCCCGCTCGGCAATCACGCGGGGCGTCCACTTCGGGACGTGCTCGCTTGTGGTCGTGAACGCGTCCAGAATACTCCGCACCTTGTGCGCCTCCAATGAGTCGGCCGCAGTGACCTCCTGGTCGACCGGGATCTTGGAGAGGTCGATACCTGTCCAGCCGCTGACCAAGACAAGACCTCCAACGACGGATGCGTACTTCTTGAGCTCTTCGTGCTTGGCTTTGGCTTCCTCGTCGGTGCGGCCGACGATTGGGGTGAAGGTGGCGAAGAACTTGACGGATTGAGGGTCTCGGCCAAGTGCTGCGGCCCTGTCTCTGATCTCCTTGACTTTAGGTCGTAGAAGCTTGGGTGAGTGGGAGGAAACAAAAATGCCCTCTGCATGTGTTGCCGCAAACTCTGAACCTGCCGCTGAAGTACCTGCTTGGAAGAGGAATGGAGTTCTTTGCGGCGAGGGATCGACGATATGGCGGGTATCGAGGTCGAAGAACTTGCCGTGGTGGTGAATCGTTCGGATCTTGTCGGGGTCGGCATAGCTGTCGTTCTCGGGGTCTGGCGAGATGGCATCGTCTGCCCATGAACCTTCCCACAGTCTAGCGTTCCACCGTTAGTCGTAAAATCTGTCCAATCGTACATGACTGCACATACTTGTAAAGAACGCGCAAGTACTCGTCCGCCTGAGCGTATCGCTCGTCGTGAGGGATCGGGCTGTCTAGACCAATGGCCTTGAACGCTGCCTTCTTCCATGAAGTCACAATGTTCCAACCAATGCGACCTCTAGTAAAGTGATCCAAGGTAGAAAACCTCTTCGCAAGTAGGAATGGCGGTTCGAATGAGGTTGATGCTGTGATGGCGAACGAAAGGTTCTTCGTTACGGCAGCCATGGCACTAATGGGCTATAGGGTGGTCAGCGATTCTCTTCCCCGTCCACAAGGAGTCGACATACGATTGTGGGGTCCGTCATGGGCCATTGAGCCGCACGGCGGATGCAGTTATCAAGACTGCCCTCGTATGTGTCATATCCGCCGTACGTGTCGGCAAGGAAGAGCGAGTTGATGCCGCCCCTCTCCAGGAGTTTCGCGAGTTCGATCCAGTAGTTGAGGTCGCGCTTCGTCGCGGACTTGTCTTCTGGGTTCTGCCATCCTCTCCGTCAGTCCATCTGATTCCTCGGCAATCTCATCAATTGCTCTCACCTTCCATTGACCGGGTGACAAATGCCCAATGGTGGACATGTCAAAAGCATTCAGCAAAATCTGCTTCTTGCCTTCACCCTTGATGCCATTCTCGCCATTGGTTGCGCTGTGAATCGGGACTGAAGTCATTTTCAACCGCTTTCTCTCCGGTGATTCGGACATTGGTTCAACCTCTCGTCAGTCGGCAACGAAAACTGTCCAGGTCTCATCCCAGTCTCCAAACCCGCGGGGCTTGCAGGCGACTTTATCATCTCTTCATGATCCTGAAGTCGCTTCCTTGGCCGGAGGTAGGCGCGCGATGCATGGAACTGGATCAAAATCCCACATTTCGTCATCGCCGTTGTCGCCCGCCGCGTGGGACTCGCGCGGGATATTATCTGCAAGAATCTCCAATTGCGACGGCCCCAAATGCAGGGCGAGGCTCTGGCGTGATTGCAGGTGTGGATGGTGCCATGGCCACAAACCAAACGGATTCAAAGCAGTTACGTTTAGAGCCCAGTCTTCGGTCGGCTATTTTAGTTCCTGACGGGCGTTAAACCCGTTTAAATTGGCGAGCCATGCGATATCTGATTTAACAAGCCGGATTGATCCCGACGCTTGCCTTGCTGTGGCGGGGATACCGCAGGTCGAGACTTGTCGATAAGCGGGTCGCGACTGCGTTGAATGTCACGATAATTGCCATCAACACCCAGCTAATAGGGTATAGTAATGTTGACGATTTTGTCTTGAGCATCTCATTGTCTGACGGGTTGATGAGCCGACCGGCTGCGGAAGACGGGAGGCCCCCGCTATTGGCGGTACAGCCGACATCTAGGTTTCGGCATCACCCGACTGTGGACTCATCGTGACAAGGACTTTGCAAGTTGGATATTTGTGAAAAACACGCGAGGGAAACCAATCACTTTTTTGGGTGGCCTTAAGCCAGATGGCTCACTGGAAGTCTTTCCCAACTAAGAATGAAAAGGAAAGACTTGACCAAGAGCGATTACGGTTCACTCATGGCTGCGACATAGTCCCAGCCAAATTTTTGTTGGAAGGGAAACAACGAAATATCATCGGCTACCATCGGAGCAAAATCTATATTTGCGCTTCATTTCAACCTTCTTGGCCGTAACTCTGCGAAAACCTCAATATGATATTCCTCAGTGGCGTATGCCGTGCGACCAAAACCCCCACGCCTTCCAAGGATCATCGTCTTCTTCCAGGGAAAACATGTTAGTCGCTTCGGTCATCCCTGCCACTGACCGCAACGGGTGGTCTCTTTCCATCCTCTACCGTGGCCCCGTCGTCGCTGTGAGTGTCAGGGAATCCCGTAGAATTCTCGACCTGGGGGCTGTTTAAGTTGTCAGTTGATGCTCAGATGTTGGCGCTTCGCTGACTACTTACTCTCGTCTCTTGACATATAACCGCAGAATGTGCGTCGCAATGATGAGTAAAATAGAGGAACCGAGTGTGAACGCGAATCCTTTGCGGTAGCGTGGTGCCTCAACCGTGGGAAACACCAGCAGTGGGGTCCACGCGGTTGACGACTGCGAGATGGCGTTGATGAGCACCAGGGTAAACGATCTTTCCGCGGGCGATGCGCGCAACTGTGTGTTCACCCATCCATGAAGAACGCTCGACATCGCCACTGAGGAGTAGATGGTCGAGAAAGCGAACCACTTCGCCGGCTCAGGGACGTCCCAGATTGTCAAAATGATCAGGCCGATGCTGTTCCAGGTGATCGACATCGTAATCGCCCAAGCCGGGCCCATCACGAGGTCGGAAGCGAAGCAGACAAAGAGGGTATAGAATATTCCCAGCGCCGGGGCGATGGTACCAAGTTCGTTCACCTTAGCGGCGGAATACCGCGCAAGACTCTTGATCCAGAGCAAGAAGCTACCGGAACTGGTGTGGATGCCCGCGTTCCAGAAGAGCACGTCCACGACGACGATGCCCCAGAACTGCGGCGATAGGATAATCTTCTTAAGAGCTGGAAACTTGAACCTTCCGTGGGACGCGTGGCCTGCGCGCTTCAGTCTCTCGACGCTGAGTTCGATGTTTTCTCTCTTCAACACCAGCCGGTTGGGCTGCTCCGGTGTGCCAGGGATCACGAAGTAGCCCAGTACGCCGATCGGGATGGTGATGAGGGCGCAGATGATGTACATCCAGCGCCAGCCTGCAAGATCGTTCACGCCATCCAGTCGAGCTGACGCACCAGCCTGGATCAAGCCTGCGGTAAGCGTGCCCAGGGAGAGGCCGACGTAGAAGATGCCTCCGCGCCGGGCGATCTCGTCACCACGGTACCACGAACCTGTCACCAGTCAGTTTTCCCTTGCAATGAACCTGCTTTGAAGGAGCTTGTACCAAAGAGATAGTGCATAGCCGGGAAGAAAGCAGCCTGTATTATGTTAGAGGGTCCGTGATAGGTCACATGCTCAACTCAAACTGACCTCAAACCATCCCACGAGGAAGCGGTACGCAGCAAGCTCGGCGAAACCAGTAACGCGGAACTGAAGAAGCGTGAAGACGCCCCAGCAGATATCAAGACATGGAATCAACCAGTGCATTGGGATGTAGGTGAGCAGGAACATGATCGGGATCTGGCCCGTGACGGCGCCGATGATGTAGAAGGTTTGAAGCTGGACAAGTTCATTGCCCTTGAAACCGAGGTCTTCTTTGAGGCCTGCGACATAGGCATTGTCTACGATCCTTAGAAGCTGCTATTAAATGTAAAGCTTTGAGATATTGAACATACTCAAGTTTGACTGATCGATGTACCTATGTTGCGGTCAGCACATCACCATTCATCGAGGCCAAGGCAGGTGCACTCACTTGACCCAGTAGCTGAGCACAGCATAAGGCACGATCAACAGATCCAACTTGCCAATGAGCTTTCGCTCCTCGGGTGTGTCGGTGTCGGCATACCACTGGATGTGCCACCACTTGCGGCGCGCTTGAACAACCATGGCGAGTGTTGATGAACTGGGACTTTTCTCGGCAGTGAGCGAACAAAATGCCCGAATGGTAAATGGTTCTGCGAACTTCCTAATCCTACCAAGACATACATGAACTCGCAGGACCCTCCAGTCTTTAGTATCATCCCATCATCCCATCACCTCACCATCCTATCCCATGTCCAAAATCTCTTTCCTGTCCCTGGTCGTCGGGTTGCGTGCGCGCGAACGCCACAAGTTGCAATGGAACCAGACTTGCAATCAGGCCCGACTCGTTGCCGACGCGAAACAAGACCTTGGCGCGGGAGACACAGCGCAGGTCCAGCACGCAGAAGACGGCAAGCAGAGAACCGAGAGACGGGGACACCAGAGGGAAGCTACTGCGTAATAGCACCGCGCAGAACTCCGACCTAGAGGGGGCGGGAGTCGTCCGCACGCAGGCGAGAATCTTCAAGCTCGTCTTTGGGCAGTCCATTGCACCATCCCAGGGCACATTGATGTGACACCCAGACCAGCTGTGACAGGCTGCGCTCCCGAGGCGAGGCGTCCTGGCATTTCGATAAACCGACGCATCCCTGTTCAAGATCCGCTTACACATGCCGAGCTTCAACCCCCAAATCCTCTGCCAGAATTGGAGACCCTTTTTTCCCTCGTTGTAACCTCCAAAAAGATGCGGATCCGACGCGCCGGACGGAAAACTTCAAACGGGGCCCCGAGGTGTCTTGGGAGGAGGTCCGATCTATGGAGACGTTCTGACAGGGGGTAGGGGAGACGAAGCTATTCCCCAAGAAAGTGGGGATATGGCGTGCTCCCCAACATTCGCGCACCTCATCTCCAGCGCGGCAACCCGCGAAAATAATACCCGCCCTCCTCGGCAGCGGGGTTGGAGGGATCCATTGGCAAAGCTTCCGTGGTGGGGTGGGTTCATTCGCTCTCGGGGTGAATAAGCTGGCTGCGTCGAGATAACAATGGCTCAGCTGTGATAGGACGACGGCGGCTGAGGCTGGGTTGTGCCGTCGAGGAGGTGCGCGCGAGCCCGCTTCATGTGTGTGTAACGCGTTCGAGGGCATCTCTGACGTGATTCCGATGGCCGGGCCGGCGAGGGGTCGGAGGGGTCGTCGGTCAAAATGGTAGCTTTCTCAAATGGCACCGCGATTCAGTGAAGCTGTCTTGGACTTGGTGAAAGTTAAGCATCACATTTCAGTGCCAATTTCTGGAGCCTAGACTGCCATCATGGGTGACTATCACACTGAAAACACGACACCACCAAACGAGGCCAATGGCTTTGACAAGACGAAGGGCGCCGTGCCCGAGACACCAGCCAAGCAGACACTCATCGACAGGACAGTCGACGCGCTGCTCACCCCGCCAAAGTCGATCTATGAAGATGTTTCGCTTGAGCTTCCTGACAGATACATCGACGAGCCACGGTCTCTGCGTGTAGCTGTCATTGGCGCTGGTCTCTCTGGAGTTCTTGCTGGCATCTTGCTGCCTGCTAAGGTCCCTGGTGTTAAGCTCACAATATTTGAAAAGAACGCCGACGTGGTATGTCTAATGCATGTTCTTATCAACTCTGATTTACTAACAGATTTTCTCAGGGAGGCACTTGGTTCGAAAACGTATATCCCGGCGTGCGCTGCGACGTGCCCGCCCACGTCTACCAAGCAACCTTCGACCCAAACACCCAGTGGACAGAGCAATTCGCGCAGGGCGCGGAGATCCGCGACTACTGGAAGGGCCTTTCAAAGAAATACGACGTTTACAAGTACCTCCAGCTCTCCCAGCAGGTCGAGGGTCTCAACTGGGTCGACTCCCAAGCCGTCTGGCAGATCACCGTGCGCGACCTCAAGACGGACGCGATCCGCATAGAAGAGGCCGACTTCGTCCTTACAGCCATCGGCCGCTTCAACGCCTGGAAACTCCCAAACTACCCCGGCATCCACGACTTCAAGGGCGTCCTCCGCCACGCCTCCAACTGGGACCCCAGCTTCGACCCCCGCGACAAGAAGGTCGCCGTCATCGGCAACGGCGCCAGCGGCATCCAGCTCACGTCGAACCTGCACAAGGTCGTCTCGCGGCTGGACCACTACGCCCGCAACAAGACGTGGATCACGGCCTCCTTCGCCGGCGACGAGACCTCCATCGAGCCCATCCCCATTCCCGAAGAACTGCGCGCCAAGTTCCGCGAGGACCCGGAGGCGTACCTCGCGTACCGCAAGGACATGGAGAGCAAGTACTTCCGCCACTTCACCGGCTGGCTCAAGGGGTCTGCCGACAACGAGGAGGCGCGCGAGAAGTTCCGCACGTTCATGAACGACCGGCTGGCTAAGAAGCCTGAGCTCATTGATGCGCTCATCCCCGACTTCAGCCCGCACTGCCGCCGCTTGACACCGGGCCCGGGGTACCTGGAGGCCATCACCGCCGAGAAGACGAACTACATCCAGACTCCCATCCGACGGTTCACCGAGACGGGCATCGAGACGGAAGACGGCACGCACCGCGAGGTCGACGCCATCTTCTGCGCAACCGGCGCCAACGTCGACATGGTCCCGCCGTTCCCCATCACCGCACGCGGCGAGGACCTCTCGAAGCTGTGGCGGTCCGACGGCAAGTACGGCTTCCCCTACACGTACCTCGGCTCCGCCACCCCGGGATTCCCGAACCTGCTCTTCATCCACGGGCCCAACGGCTCGGGGCGCTCCGGGACGGTCCCGCACAACGTGGAGAACCAGATCACGTACTTCGCGCGGATCCTGCGCAAGGCGGCGCGCGAGGGCATCAAGTCGCTGCAGGTGTCGAAGCGCGCGGCGGACTGGTTCACGGAGTACTCGGACGCGTTCTTCGCGACGACGGTGCTCTCGGAGAACTGCAGCTCGTGGTACAACAGCGGCAAGCCGGGCTCGCGGGTGCACGGGCTGTGGCCGGGGTCGGCGTCGCTGGCGACGATTGTGCAGCGGGAGCCGCGGTGGGAGGACTTTGAGTATGAGTATCTTGGGGATGCGGAAAACCCGTTCTTGTGGTACTTTGGGAAGGGGTGCACGAAGAAGGAGCTGGATGAGAGTGCTGATGTGACGCCGTATTTGAAGGCTGGGGTCGTGGATCCGAAGGATGTGCATGAGAGTTGGCATACTGTTCCATAGATGGCAGTCATTGAATGGCATTCTGAAATGAATTAAGATTAAATCATGAGCTTCTTGATATTTTTGAATATCACTATCTTCGTCAACGTCACGTTCTGAAAGATCGCGATAGTCCTCGTCCCTCAGATGTAAGTCGACTGGAGGACTTGCTACGGCATTCCGATCTCAACGACAACATCCCGGGAGAATATCTCGATTGCGCCTAACATTTCTACTTCATGAGCTATGTCACACCGTTGACCCGAGGCTATGGTTCTTCGAGACAATGACATGCCAAGACCTCACATCAAACCCTGACGCCATGCCCATCATCCCAAACCACCATCACATCTTCCGGAATCTCTTCCACGTGCGCTCGAAACAGTTCTCTAGCCCCCGAATCGTCCCACAGCTCTGGTTCAACGCTTGTTCAACTTGGGGGTGGTACTCCGGCACGGTGCATCAGTGCGCCGGCGACGGAATGGCGTGCTGTCCCCGGCTGATTTCGCAACCTCTCCAACGCCGAGCGAACCCCCGTCGCCGGAAATTTTAGACTGCAAACCTGGACGCAGGTTAGCTTCAAACGCGCAGTTATTGGATCAGCGCTTTGTCAAAGAGGCCGAGGAGAGAACAGACACAGAAAAAAAAGTTTGTTCTGGACCCTGGCTGACAGGGCCGTCTGTTCGCCTGTCCGGCACATGGTGAAGAACCCTGGAACGACATCTCGCAATGACAACCATCCCTGCATGGTTTTCTGTGTGCTTGGGGTGAATGATAAGACGATGGATTCCCGTTCCCGTGGATCTTGGTCCATCATTGTCAACGGAAGTCAAACTTGGGCCGTAGCCATCATCACCATCAAGTCGTGTCTGTCTTTTCTCTAACATCAGTTCACGGCATTCAGTCAAGATGGCCGAGTACGCAGACGCCAGCAAGGGCGATGTCATCCCTCCAAAGGAGGAGAGACACCCAGGTATGCTCAACTCTGAGGCTTCTCAATCGCTCGATTACACGCTGACATGCGGCGCAACAGTAAAATGGTACCGCTCAACCTTCTACAACATGACGATCCTCGGCCTCTGCAACCTCGCCGCGCCCGGCATCTGGGGCGCCATGAACTCCCTGGGCGCAGGCGGCGCCGCCTCGCCCAAGGTCGTCAACGCCGCCAACGCGCTGACCTTCTGCCTCATGGTCGTCTCGTGCTACTTCTCGTCCGTCATCGTAAAATACATCGGCATCAAGGGCGCCTTGATCTTTGGAACGTACGTCTCCCAGCTCCTCAGTTTCACCGCACACGGCTACTCTGTCGGAAATCGTCTCGACTAACACTGCAACAACAGAATGGGCTACGCCCCCTTCGCCGCCGGCCTCTACACGAACAACCGCTACGGCGTCGAGTGGCTCATGCTCCTCGGCGCCGCCCTCTGCGGTATGCTTGGCAGATACTTTGCATGAGGTACTGAGACTGACTGAACTCTAGGTATATCTGCCGGCGTCTTTTGGGCCGCGGAGGCCGCAATCGCAATCGCCTACCCGGAGCCCTGGAACCGCGGCAAGGCCCTCGGCTACTGGCTGACCTACCGCCTCTGTGGACAGATTCTCGGCGGCGCCATCAACCTGGGCCTGAACGCGGACAACGACCAGGCCGGCAAGGTCTCGTACACCGTCTTCATCGTCTTCATCGCGATCCAGGCCGCCGGCCCGTTCGTGGGGCTGTTGCTGAACAAGCCGGACCAGGTGCAGCGGCAGGACGGGCGCAAGGTCAGCCTGGAGATTGTGGAGAACCCGTGGTTCGAGATCAGGGCGACGACGCGGAGCTTTTTTAATGTCAAGTTTCTGCTGGTGGTGCTGTGGATTGGGCAGGCCGTGTTTTCGGAGGCTGTGTTTTTCACGTATCTTGCGAGTAAGTGCGGCGTGAGTCTGGATGGGTGGATGAGTGCTGACTTTTTGCAGCTTGGTTCTCGGTCCGCTCGCGGGCGTTGGGATCTTTCCTGTCCGGCATCGTGGCCGTCATCTCCGGCAACCTCCTTGGTGTAAGTCACCCCTCCTGAGTCCATGATTCACGCCCCAGATCACTGACGTCTCCTTATTACAGCATTGGCTCGACCGCGCCCAAATCTCCCTCAAAACCCGTACCCGCACCACCTTCTGGGGCCTCGTCGTGACCCAAGGCGCGTGGTGGACCTGGGCCACGATCCTCGCGACGCGCTACCGCACCACGCGCCCGACGCACGACTGGGCGGACGGCGACTTCGGCGCCGCCTTCGCCGTGTACATCTTCCTGACGATCGGCTTCCAGCTGAACTACCTCTTCCTCTACTTCATCGTCACGAACCTCGCGAAGGGCGAGGAGGAGGTGATCCGGTACGCGGCGCTGCTGAGGGGCACCGAGAGCGCGTGGCAGGCGGTGAGCTACGGGCTGACGAGCCTGACGCTATTCGGCGAGGTGGGCGGGATCTACTTCAACTTTGCGCTGTGGGCGGTGGCGATTGGGCCGGCGTGGCTTGTGTTAAAGCACTTTGGGAATGGGGACAGAAGGGTGGAGGAGGTGGGTGGGAGTGGTGTTGTGGAGAGTGAGGATGGGGATTCGCAGACGAAGCACTAGATGCGACATCAAAACACTCATCCTGCGAGTCATAGATCTTCATAGATGTGTTTGAAGCTATTCACAGTTCGGCTATCAGTATCATAATTCTATCATTGCACGTAATCACATAATTCTGAGCTTCATCACAATACGAACGTAGAAGCTACTCCAGCTTAGGACTGAGCGCATGTCATGTTCAATGGGCGACAATATCATCCACACAGAATGCACCGGCGTATCCACTGCACCGGGACACATGACATCGAGGATCGCAATCATCTCCAAACCTTCAGCATCGCATTCAGCCAAAGCGAGCGCTTCCAATTACCCCTCACAGAACCCCACACCCTGCGGTCCTCCGTCGTCCGCAGAACGCGTCCGTCCGGGTGGTAGCATTGCAATTCGCGACGCTCCGGTTGGGCCAGCTCGCCTTCGGGGCTAACATGACGTGATGGCCTCACGTTGAAACCTTGAGCTCCATCACACGCGGTCGCGGCGTGCGGAGTGGGGGCCGCGAGCTCTTATTGCTTGACCGGCTAGCTGTTTCAACGGCTAAAATGCCAAAGTCGTACGGCATTGCATCGAGATAAGAAAGATTGCCCTCGCTGAAGATCTACCCGAGGTTGTTCAACGTGGGGTCCGCGTCTTGCGCCACCGCGCCGTCCGGTGGTGTCATCGCCCCGGCTCCACGGTGCCGGACCCACGCCGAACATCGGGAGGGGCAGCGCTATGCGTTGGAGAAGTTGCCCCGAATGCGCGTCACAACCGGCTGAGGGCACCTTGATTACCCCGCGCTCGCGTCGCTGGTGGGAAGAATATGGTCTCCGAGAATTTTTGCGGTTGAGGAAAATATTTACCCTTTTCTAGCTGTGATTCCTCTTGGAAAACTGTTGCTCTCGAAGATTCACTATACCGAAGCACGTAAGAACGCGAGACGAGAGAAGCAATCATGGCCGACGCGAACGGAACAAAGCCGAAGAAGAGCTTGGTGCTCAATGCCTTCGTTGAGATGTGTAAGGCCCCAATTCCTAATTGCAAACTGGCTGGGAGGTGAAGAAGCTGACGAGGAGGCCATCGTAGGCAGTGGACATCAGTCCCCTGGACTTTGGAGGCATCCCGATGACGAGTCCTGGCGATTCAACGAGATTAGCCACTGGGTCGAGCTGGCGAAACTTCTCGAGGAAGCCAAGTTCCACGGCATCTTCATCGCAGACGTTCTCGGTAAGACGCGCTTGCTCTACCTCGGTTTGCTCAACGCGACGGCTGACATTTGGGAGGCGGCTACGACGTGTATTCGCAGTCGCTAGATCCTGCAAAGATCTCCGGCGCACAGTGGCCCGTCAATGAGCCTCTCGCTCCTATTGCGGCAATGGCTGCTGTGACCAAGAGCATCGGCTTCGGAGTAACGGTATCGACGACGTACGAGCAGCCGTACCACTTGGCTAGGCGTTTGTCAACGGTTGATCACCTCAGTGGTGGACGGTGAGTCTCCTCATCATGAATAATGAAGTTGCATAGCTAATGCAATGTCAGTCTTGGATGGAACGTGAGTTTGAGTGGAAGAGGGAGGACACCGAGCAAACAAGCTGACCAAGACAGATCGTGACGAGTTACCTCGATTCCGCAGCCAAGAACATGGGCCTCGCCCAACAACCCCAGGTAAGCCCGCCAACGACTGCTCTCAACACCTTCAACCATACTCACAAACCCAGCACGACGACAGATACGCCCAAGCCGAGGAGTACATCAAAGTCATGTACAAGCTTTTCGAGTCCTCATGGCGCGACGACGCCGTCAAGCTCGACCGCGCGAAAGGCATCTACACCCAGCCCGACCTCGTGCGCAAGATCAACCACGAAGGGCGTTTCTTCACCGTCCCGGGCCCGCACATCGTGCAGCCCTCGCCGCAGCGCACGCCGCTGCTCCTGCAGGCGGGCACGTCCAAGGCGGGCAAGCAGTTCGCGGCGCAGCACGCCGAGGCCATCTTCGTGTCGGCGCACGCGCCGGCGGTGTGCGCGAAGAGCATCGCCGAGATCCGCGAGCTCGCGCGCACGGAGTACGGCCGCGACGGCAACAGCATCAAGGTGCTGGCGCTGGTGACGCCGATCCTGGGCGCGACGGAGGCGGAGGCGCAGGCGAAGCTGGCGGAGTACCGCAAGTACGCGTCGCACGAGGGCGCGCTGGCGCTGTTTGGCGGGTGGACAGGGATGGACCTGAGCAAGTACGGCGACGAGGAGGAGCTGCGCGAGGTGGAGAGCAATGCGGTGCGGTCGACGGTCGAGGGCTACGCGCGGTTCTCGCCGGGTACGGCCAAGTGGACGAAGCACACCATTGCGGAGCATGTTAGCATTGGAGGTAATGGGCCGATTTTTGTCGGTACGGCGGCGCAGGTTGCGGATGGGTTGGAGACGTGGATTGAGGAGGCCGACGTGGATGGCTTCAACTTTGTGAGTGGGCTTGATGTGCTGAACGAGACGGATACTGACAGCGATCGCAGGCGTATGCGCTCTTCCCCCAGTCGTTCAAAGACATCATCGACCTGCTTCTTCCGGAGCTGCGCCGTCGCGGGCTGTTCTGGGATGACTATGCCGTTCCGGGCGGCACGTACAGAGAGAACTTTTACCGCAAAAAGGGACAGTCGGGACCGTTGGATGAGCACGTTGCTTCGTCGTACCGGTGGAAGGCTGGTGTGTCGGCGGAGGAGGCCAAGATTCCCGAGTAAAGTGTCTGGCTAGGGCAGCATGAGAAAGAGAGAAAATAAAATGAAGCTATTCACACGACCAAAATGGCAAGATCGTGTCTCTTTCCAGGTGCAAGTGCAAGTGTGGGGGCTCACATGGTGTCCTCGCATTGTGACTGGACACTGGGACGGGAAGGGTGGACCTTGCAGGTACGTACCGTTGGCTAAAGCCGAGATTCGTCCGGCCGAGCTGTGCCGAAGGAAGAGCTCGCATCTACGGAAGTTTGGGACAGGCTCCATTTTACTTTGCTGCGTCGTTTCGATGGGCCCCGGTTAAGTCATGGTGACCATGCCTAGCATTCGGTGGAGATGGCCTTCAAAGACAAGAGGCCCCCTATGATTCCGCGATGCAGAGATGAGCAGACTGGCAATAGTAAGTAAATAATCCAAAGGCCAATTCCAAAGAGTGGAAAATCTCCTGACACCCTCAGCCCAGAATTGCTTGGAATAAAGCGGAATTACGCGCTGCTGATTGGCCAATTGCTGTCGGGTGCTCGTCTGTCGGCTCTCACCGAAGGAAGGTTTCCAGTGGTGCGGTGCCTGGCTGGCTCAGCGTGCTACCAAGCTGCCCTGTGGCGTCCCTCTCCCGCTGTGCCTTACTCCAGTGACACCTAAATTCAGTCAATTCACGGCCTAGCGGGCATGCGGCTGTCTGGGCAGGGGTGTTACCGACCGTTGCCGAGCCGCCTGGCCACTCAGCCCACGCATCCCACGCTGCCAGCACCCTGTTGGCCGCCTTACCTAAGCCGCGCTTTGCCCAATCGGGGAGCTATCGCTATCAAAAGCCATAGCTTCCCTGGCCGCAGCTGCGTCATTCCCCACCGAGGGGCTCAAGGAGTGACCTGATCTTCCACAGTCCATCTTTTTTTTCTCTTTGGCTCGTCCTCAAGGTCTGGACTGGAGCCTCTCCTCACAGTGCTGGACGCGAAAAATAGCCCGGATATAAAATCTACCTGGAGCCCACTTTCTCTCCGACAAAGTCACCCCATCGTGTCTTCTTTCCCTTGACCGGTGTGCTTGTTTGTTGTACTCTCCCCCATCATCTCCCCTCCTTTCCCCGGGCTTTGACCCTCTGAGAACCTCTCCTCTCCACTCCTCTCATCGTCCTCGTCTTCGCCAGACTTCACGCTCCAAAATGGCGTCGCCAGTTGCTTCGGCCGCCCTCAAGGCGCGCGTCCGCCGCCCGACCATGCTGAACAAGCTCACCCGTCCCCAGGACCTGCTCCAGCACTTCCCCAACGGCGCCTACATCGGCTGGTCCGGCTTCACCGGTGTCGGCTACCCCAAGAAGATGCCCACCTTCCTTGCCGACCACGTCGAGCAGAACAACCTGCAGGGCAAGATGAAGTACAGCCTCTTCGTCGGCGCCTCCTCCGGCGCAGAGACCGAGAACCGCTGGGCCGGCCTCGACATGATTGACCGCCGCAGCCCCCACCAGGTCGGCAAGGCCATCTCCAAGGGCATCAACGAGGGCCGCATCAACTTCTTCGACAAGCACCTGTCCCAGTTCCCCGTCGACCTCGTCTACGGCTTCTACACAAAGGACCGCCCCAACAAGGGCATCGACGTCGCCATCGTCGAGGCCACCGACATCAAGGAGGACGGCAGCATCGTCCCCGGCGCCTCCGTCGGCGCCACCCCCGAGCTCGTCCAGCTCGCCGACAAGATCATCATCGAGGTCAACACCTCCCTCCCCAGCTTCGAGGGCCTCCACGACATCACCATGACCGACCTGCCCCCGCGCCGCAAGCCCTACCTCATCATGGGCGTCGAGGACCGCATCGGCACCACCTCCATCCCCATCGACCCCGAGAAGGTCGTTGGCATCATCGAATCTGACTACCAGGACCAGACCTCCCCCAACACCCCCGAGGACGCCAGCTCCCAGGCCATCGCCCGCCACCTCATCGAGTTCTTCGAGCACGAGGTCAAGCACGGCCGCCTGCCCAAGAACCTCCTCCCCCTGCAGTCCGGCATCGGCAACATCGCCAACGCCGTCATCGGCGGCCTCAAGGACTCCAACTTCTGGAACCTCAAGGTCTGGACAGAGGTCATCCAGGACACCTTCCTCGACCTCTTCGACTCGGGCCACCTCGACTTCGCCACCGCCACCTCCGTCCGCTTCTCCCCCGACGGCTTCAAGCGCTTCTACGACAACTGGGAGTCCTACCACGACAAGCTCCTCCTGCGCTCCCAGCAGGTCTCCAACTCCCCCGAGATCATCCGCCGCCTCGGCGTCATCGGCATGAACACCCCCGTCGAGGTCGACATCTACGCCCACGCAAACAGCACCTGCGTCATGGGCTCCCGCATGCTCAACGGCCTCGGCGGCAGCGCCGACTTCCTCCGCAACGCAAAGTACAGCATCATGCACACCCCGTCCACGCGCCCCTCCAAGAACGACCCCCACGGCGTCTCCTGCATCGTGCCCATGTGCACCCACATCGACCAGACCGAGCACGACCTCGACGTCATCGTCACCGAGCAAGGGCTCGCCGACGTCCGCGGCCTCAGCCCCCGCGAGCGCGCCCGCCTCATCATCAAGAAGTGCGCTCACCCCGTCTACCAGCCCATCCTGCAGAGCTACTTTGACAAGGCCGAGTTCGAGTGCCTGCGCAAGGGCATGGGCCACGAGCCCCACCTGCTCTTCAACTCGTTCGACCTCCACCGCGCCCTGGTCGAGGAGGGCAGCATGCAGAAGGTCAAGAGCTTCTAGACGAGACCTGAGACTAGAGAAATCAGAGAGTGATACTAAAAAGAGATTTACACGTGGTTGAGACTTGGCATTGGCGCATTCAGGGGCGGCGGGCTGGCGCGGTCCTGCGATTTCGGAGCATAGACATCATAGCTTTTGTGTTTTTTACTTTTGTTGATAGAGAAATGATACCTCGCTGGATAATGCTACAACACACAATTCTTTGATTATTCCCGAGCGCCAAGGTGTCACGGTCCACGATGTATCCACCGCCTTCATAGCAAACCCACCGTTCCCGACGCGCTACCCACCCTCCCGAGTCACGCTCTCGGATTTCAGAGCGGACGGAGGTCGAATCGCCGGAGGGATGGGATGTTCGGGCGGCGTCCGAGGGGGCGTAGAGGTCCTCCGGCCGCCGATAGCATGCGGCGATACGACGCACGATAGGATGTTGTCGCGAGAGAGGTCTGGGCGTTTTAGGGGGCCCTGGTGCGGTATTTGTGGTCTCGCCAATCGCGAAAATTGGGAGCCCACAGTGAGGCTTAAAATTGGTTGAGGGGGATAGGGCCGAGGCTTGGCGGTGGTGGGAATCGGGCCTTTGGATAGGTACCTATGGTGATGCTATCGGCGAGGAGATCTCGGTCTTCGAGAAGAAAAAGGCCCAGGTTCAGGGCATGTTCGTGGCTGGTCAGAGCGGTTCCGGAAGTATACACGGGGGCTAGAATGTCATCTGTCGTCTACTTGATTTGACACAAGGACCAGTAAGCTCCCGGCAACCCCCCGATGGTTTTGCGGCTGCATCAGGTAAGCCTTACCGCCAGGGTCGGCATGCATCCGTGTTTACAGTCACGGTGTTGCCCGTGAAGACGGCCGACCGGAGTGGGGCCGGTGTGCCGAGGCATTATCACAATGTGCCGGCCCCTTTGTATCGGTCACCGAGCGCCTCGTAGAAAGTGCCGCACGGTACATTAGTCAAGAATATATATCATCAGAGACATCGTCCTCGTTTCTGCCATGACAATAAATCGAAATACGCATTTCCATCCAAGGCGTGCCCGCTATGCCGACGGAGGGCAAATTCTGGACCGCCTGCGACCACGAGCGACCCCAAGGCAGAGAGGATGTGTTCTCTCCGCCAATCGTCTCAACCACCATCCAGATTTCGCTGCAGCCGTAACAGGCCTTATCTAGCAACGGGCCGTCCCGACCGCTGACGGATGGAACGCTTTGTGCAGACCCCTCGTATAATGAAAATGGCGATCGCTCAATATTGACACGGTCAGACAGATGCCAGGCCCCAGGCAAAGCGGAACTTGTTCCGATTGATGATCAAATCCTCCGGATGTATTGGGCCGCAGAATGCCACCTAAACTAGGTAGCCTAGATTTTCGTCAGGAAGTGAACGATATTTCTCTCTTGGATGGGATCGTCGCGACATTATGCCGCTAGGGCCAGGGGGTTTTCAGCTGAATCCAAACCCCAGCTTTCGATATCCAATGCGCGTGAACGTGAAGTGAAAACATTGTGTGACGAGCATCCTCATTGGATTTCGTCGCAGGCTAGACCAAATGGCGCAATGAAGAAAAGACCTCGCATATTGTGTGTTGTTTTGCCTCTCCACTTCAACACCATCTACCTAATGCGGTAGTCACTAGTCAGCTTGTGCATTGCATCGGTCTTATCACCTTTCAAACGTCTTGGAAGCCACTCTGTACTTGTGAAGGCCTGAAACTATCGTTGGTTCTACAGGCTTGGCTGCTGTGGCACATCTGCATGTCTAAGTGATCGCCATCAGCCCAGTTCACAGGGTCTTGATACTGGCCTTCGAGCAACAAGCGACTCATGCCTACTAGGTACGGAGAGCATTCTACCCAACGATAAAAGGTTGCTTTTTCCCTTCAGCCTTCGAAATTGAAATCAGTGAAAAATTCAACAACTCTTCGTTAAATCTAATCTCAACACGCAAAGCTACTCCAATGAGCTCCTGTTTCCCACCCCAGGCCTCACTCGTCGTGTGGGTCTACGTGGTGTTGGCTTCCAGCGTCTCAGCCGCTGATAATGCCGACAACACCGCAGCTAATGGCGCCATCGGCTGGACAACGGGACCAAGCACTCGAGGTACACTTTCCCTCGTTTGGAGCTGTCTGGTCACCATTTTTGCCTGCACATGGACGGTACTCCACCTCAACTTCCCTAAGCGCGGCGACTCTACGTGCACGAAAACAATACGGAAGGTCAAATGGATGGCTATCAATGTTCTGTTCCCTGAATTCATGCTATCCAAAGCCATCTGCGATTTCCGGCAGGCCTTAGCCGAATTGAGAGACTTTGGCGACAATATCGAGGAAATCAGACGTCGAGCGATGTGGTCAGTCAACTACACAAGTCACAGCAAATCATGGACGCACGAGTGGTCGTGGGATGTCAAGTATCCCAAACACGCCAAGATTCTTTATTATCTGCTCGGCCTCAAAGTTCCACAGAGGTTCAGAAGCAAATGGTCCTCCTCGCCAACGACGGGCAAGAACAGGACTTCCGGCAGTGCCCAGCATGAAAGAGATGTGGAAAGCGTTATGCCCAGCGATCCCGAAATCTCTGCACAGTCTGAGGTCGAGACTCAAATTTCATTGTCCGGTCAGAACGCGGCAGCCGGCAAAGGCCAAGGCACGTCCTCTAGCGAAATGGAACTGTCAGATCTACCTCAAGCCAACACCAGTGGACCTTCGGAAAGGCCCGAGAACTCACAAAGTAATGCCAGAACAACTACAGGACAAGTTATTGAAAGTGTTCAAAGCGACGTCGGCAGTACGGATACGGAACCACACGAAACGCAGCCCACCGAGAACGAGATCACGGCCAGTTGGCAGACTACACAGTATTGGACTGTTTCACATTCACATTTCGCTCAGATGGGCGGTCTTCTGGCCCCAGTCTACGAATCTGAACCAAAGTTCAGGATTGTTACCGCGATGCAGTTTACTCCGAAGTATATCTGGAACGAAACCGAGAACCATCCCCTGAAGAATCTTGTATTGAGTGAGGAGGATATCCAGGACACGAGCAAGGCCGACTGGTTGCTGAAAGCCATAGCGGTAGTCCAGATTGCCTGGCTTGTTTTGTATGTAGCGGTTCGCGGGATATCAGGTCTCCCCGTTACACAGCTCGAGATTGCTACAGTTGCTTTTGCTGTTATGGCTATTTTGACTTATGCCGCAAACTGGTATAAGCCCAAAGATGTCATTGAGCCAAAGGCCTTACAAAACTTCAGCTGCTCTGGGGGCTGGAGGATCCCACCTCCACTAAGACAATTTTCAGTCTGGCTTTTGTCGCCTAATAAAGCATCAGACATTGGCCATCTTGAAAGCGACGTCGACCGAGTAACGAACGATACCCTCTGGATGACGGATGGCCTTTCACATATGACCACGATCCTGGCCTTATCGTCTCTCGTGTTCGGGGGGCTACATTGCCTTGCCTGGAACCTTGAATTTCCCACCAGAGCCGAGCTCATTTGTTGGAGAGTAGCAAGCCTGATCTTGGCTGCATTGCCTATAACGACACTGGGCTCAGTTGTATTATTGAGTCGTCTCTTTCCTGGAGCCCGTCTGTCGCAGCGAGCCTATTTTGTTGCGCGTCTCCTGGGCCCCCCGTCTGTGTTCCTTGAGGGACGATGGTGGGAATATTCGACAAACCCAAACTTCAAAAACTTCAGCAAGAAAGATCAAGTGGCTCTCATCAATTCTATTCCCAGATCAAACGAAGAATGGTGGGAGATTCGATTTCGGGAAGTACAAGACGTCCGCAACGCGCAGAGCGACACCGAACTCTACAGCCCTATCGAGGACTTCACGTTCAACTTCCAAGAATTGGAAACTCGCTGGAGAGCGTTTTACGAAAAGCCGAACGGTGATCCAGATACACTCGCTAAGCGCAATACACTCGCAAAACGGAATGCACTCGCAGAAGGCATCGTCCACAACTTAGAACGCATGTCTTATCATTTGAGAGATAAGAAGTTTCGGAGATTCTGGCAATCGTATGAAGATCATATTCGCTGGACATTGGAAATGCCACGAAATTACGGTATGCACAACAACTTCAGAAGGGCCGGCACCGACGTCAAAACCTTTGACTACATCGGAGAGGTAATCAGCGAGTACATCAACGCTAAAGGGGCAGCCAAGTCAAGTTCGTGGGGAAGCCGTGTGGGTTCGCCTTCAGTCACCGTTATTGGCGGCATTCTGTACACGTCCGCCCGGCTCCTAACGATCATTCTCCTATTTACGAGTCTTAGAGCTACTCCTGCAGATGCCTACAAGATAACACCGTGGCTCAATTACCTACCAAGCATCTCATAGGTCTCGATTATTCAAGCGAAATCCAAACCGTTAAGTTGAGAACGATATTGGACTGGTAAAACGGGGAGGTAGCCTCGTACCTGGCTCCCCCGACGCGATAAGAATCAGTAGCTCATGAAAATATTATGTCAATGTTGAGATGAATTTGTTCCATTGCCTTTTCACAATCGCTGGTCACATTTTGAGTGTTGATGCGTTGCTTCTTGAAATAGCGTCCCAAAAAACCATGCCCAATGGCTTGACGTACTTAAGCATGGATTACCAGTGGGCTCGTTCCAACAAATTCTCATCTGCACAATGTTGTTGCTTTGAGTGGTGAGACAAAGCACCGACATCGCTGCAGTTCAATTGAGGTTCACTTGACTTCGGGCACGGGGGGCGTCCACAGCGCAGAGGAGCCGAATGATGTCAGGTGTGTACGGCGCTCGCGGCCGTGGTGTACCAACCTTATTGGAGCCAGGCCGTTAGAAGCTAAACAACAGCATGGGGACTGCCCCGATGCTTTAGGTCCTTCATATCCATCTTCCTGGGTATGAACACGACAGATGTAAGGGATACGGAGTTCGGCCAGAGATGCTTCTGGATTGTATGTCGGGCGGCAAAAGCGCGCGGGCTGGTGCAAAATCCTCGTTTTACGTCTGAATCTAATCTCAGGTAAGCCACCTCCAATGGGAGCTATTGAGTAGGTAATCAATTTCGGTAAAAACTGCGAACCCAATGTTGTGCAACCAACCCTGGACCCAGCTGACGTGATGTTGAGCGACAGCCTGATCAAACGCCTTGCTGGGTGGGTCATTCAACACAATCTCATACATCCAAGGCATGCAGCCTCTCATCCTACTGCCAGCACATTTGACATAGATACACTAATTGAGAGTTCTAATGGTAACACCACTCCTAATACCTATGCCATGATTCGCCAGCAGGTCGATCAATCTACAGCCTGCTGAAGTGGCCAACAAACGCCACAACGTCTCTTCGGCTGAAATTTCAAAGTAAGGGGGGGAATACTTTTAGTTCTATTGGCTTGGCCGCTTGAATGTTAGTATGTATGTCCCACATTCTTAGGTAGTTTCCGCCGCAGCCTTGCCCAAGCTCGATTCTCCCTTCCGCAAATGTAACATATTAATGCCCCAAAGCCCGTATTCGGCTGTCAAAAATGATCTCCCAATTCCTTCCACACTTCGGACGCTTTCAAACCCATCAATTACTGGTAAAAATGACTCTCATCTCTTGTACCTCCATCATCTGGTTGGGGTCTGTCTTCGCAGCAACTGCCATTGCCTCCAACGACGCCGCTTATCCGGACACAGTTGGCTGGCAAGCTGGACCGCATACCAGGGGAACACTTTCACTTGTCTGGAGTTGCGTCATCACCATATTCGCTTGTACCTGGACTGTACAACACCTAAATATACCCGGACGAAATGACGGAACTCTACAGCGATTCGCGCGACGTTGCAAATGGATGTTCATCACAATTTTATTTCCAGAGTTCATTTTTTCTAAGGCTATCTGTGATCTCAGACAAGCCCTTCTCGATTTATCGGACTTCGGCAGGCACATACAAAGGATTCACGCAGACTCCAAATGGACTGTGAAGTATGATGGGTCATGGGACCACGAGTGGTCGTGGGACATCGAGTATCCATCGAACAAACAAATGCTATATCGACTCCTATGGCTCCGTCGCCTCTTTAAACACGAGCATTCAAAAAACAACAGCATTGAAATGACCCAGGCACCGACCGAGAGATCGACGAAGAGACCGACTCAGAGACTAACCAATTGGTGCACGGTTCAGCGGTGGACTATTGTCCATTCTTATTACGCCAGATGGGCGGTCTACTTCTCCCTAATCTCAACCAAAATGGACGGCGCGGAAAAGAGAACAAACAAGACAAAAACGGGGACACAAGCAAAGACGCAAAGTACATTGTCTTTACTCCCTGGCGAGCCACATGGGACTACGAGGGAAACGATCACCCTCTCAAGTATCTGATCTTGGACCAAAAGGGCATTCAAAATACCAGTAAAGCTGACTGGCTCCTGAAGTTCATCGCTAAACTCCAGGCCCTATGGATCATTCTCAATGTCTCTGTCCGAGGGATCAGTGGTGTACATGTCACCCAACTGGAAATCGCCACAGTAGCTTTTGCTGTCATGGCAGGCATGACTTACTTGGCTAATTGGTGGAAGCCGAAAGATATTGATCAATCAACTATCCTATCCAGCTACTGCTACGGAAAGCCGAAGTCTCCTAATCAGGTGGGGTACTACTGGGACTGGCTCTTGGCACCCGTTAAAGCTTGGAGGGACACGCAACGTATCAATGAGATTCAGCGCGTACGTAACGACACTGTCCATATGACTGGGCATGTCTCTGTCGTCACGGGTCTCCTGTCTGTTACGTCTCTATTTTTTGGCGGCTTTCATTGCATCGCTTGGAACTTCGAGTTCCCTTCCCAGGCCGAGCTATATTGCTGGAGAATAGGCTGTGTTATCACAGCTGTCTTGCCAGCAACTACCTTAGGGATCAGCACTGTGCTAAGTCACCTTTCAAAGTCGGCGTTCTCTGACTTGTTCGACGAGAAGAAGAGCAAAGTGACGATCAAACTGATTTTGGGTGACGACATCGAATCAGACGAATGGTGGAAACATATACTGGATGCCGGCTTTGACGAGTGCGATGCAGATAGGTCTGCAGCAGTGGCCAATGCAAATCAGGACAAAAATCTCAATTCGGACGAGGGGGCGCCAAAACGTCTCATTGACCTACTGAGAACGGACGATGATCTGCGCCAAACTTACATTTGTTTCATTGACTATCTCAGGAAACTGTGCAAGTTGTGGGACAGAGCATTCCGTGGGGACGAAATCATCACGAAGGATTCTATTACAATATTCAAGCAACACTGCGCATCCATTGAAAGGCAATGGGAAGACTCCAAATTTGCAGATTTCTGGCAGGATTATGAAGGTTTCCTCAGCGACAAACTTAATATCGCCAAATTGGAACCCTTCCAAACCATGGCTTGTGTCAGACTCATGGACGAAGCATACGAGCTACCTGGTGTAACTGCGCGAATCTCAAGCAACCAAAAGGTGATGCAGGCTGCAAGGATTATAAGCATCTTTAACGGCATTATTTATACTTTTGCACGCCTTCTCACTATGATCCTGCTCTTTACCAGCCTAAGGGCCACACCTATCGGAGCTTACGAAGTCACACCATGGCTGACATTCTTTCCCAAGATCTCTTAAAAAGACGAATGATGAGAAGAAAGAGAGAAAGCCCAAAGGAGCTTGAAAACAGATACAGAACGCATTTAGAGTGGATGTACTAAGCAATGAAAGAGTGGTTTCAACGGAGCCAAGGAACTGTATGAATCTACCTAGTCAACAGAGATGGAGTCTCCGAACAACCTGGAACACGGGGGGTATTAATGAGATGAACTCAATCAACCCACTTTATAGAGGGCGCGCCTAATACCCTATTCAAACGAGAAACCGGACTCTCTTTCTACCTATGCATCGTTTTACAGGCGCCATTTCGTGTTCACGTTTCATAACGTTGAACCTTCACAGCATCCAACCCTTCGGGCCACCATGCAGTCTAGCAGTCAGAAGTCTATGAACTTGTGAATACTAGTCTGAGAGTCAACCATCTCTAGTTCCGCCTAGGATCCAGCCAGTCTCCTGCTACCGACTCTTTCTACGGTCCCTATCGCTTATTATCCATGATGTGAAATATGTTTAACTGATGACGTCTCGTCAGCGCTTTTCGAAAACATTTAATGTGATTGTTTATCATGCACTAATCGCTGTAGATGCATATTAAAGTTGTACAATATCGTTATTTCTTGTTGAGCTTTTTATTCTTCGCACTTTCTGGATGCCCGCGGTGTTGTCGGACTACCATTCTAACAAGCCGTTGTTAGAAAGGGTGACACTGAGTAACTACTCAACGAGGGCCTATTCTTTCGAAATTTATGACTACCTACCTATTCGAGTGGAGTACAAAAGTCCCGAACTTGAGTTTGATACACCAATACTAGTTCAGGTTAATCCCGCCGATTGATCTCACTTCTGAGTACTTTCGACGATTATCTCAATCGCATCAACTACCTCCTTTGGCCCATCATGCTTCTTGAAGTCGTCCCGAATTCCCTCTGCTGCCTTTCGGTACTTCTCATCTCGGACAATCTTATTCACAGCATCCCTAATAGCCTTCATGCCCGGCGTGTTCGTGCCCAGATCAATCCCAGCTCCACTCCACGCAACCCGGGAACTGACATCGGCCTTATCCTCCGTCCGGCCGGCGCAGACTAACGGAACTCCACATGTCAATGCCACAAGCACACCATTGTAGCCTGCGTTTGTGACCATTACGCCAACGTGTGGCAAAAGCTTCGCGTGGGGTACAAATGATGCTACTCGTGCATTCCTAGGAAGCGACGACACTGGTAAGGACTTTTCCGCGTCTGGCGTGGTGGCGATGACTAGCAGATCAGAACGATCACGTAGCGCCGCGAGCGTTGGGAGGATGAGGTTCGTTGCGGTAGTTGCCCAGGTTCCTTGCGTGACGTGGACAACCTTCTCCTTTGGGTGTGCTAGCATCTCATTCCACCAGATCGGCGGTGAAGTAAACGATTCTTCGTTGAATAGGGGAAGTAGCGGTCCAACCCACTTGATGGATGGATGAAAGTCGCGAGGGAACTCAAACGCCGGTGTTGTTGGCATAATGTGCAGGACATCAGACCTTGTCGTGTCATAGAATCCCGTCGGCGGAAGGGGAGGAAGATCAAGTTTGGCCCGGTGTGTGTTCAGTATCGCCGTGAGCTTCGGATACAACAGCCAAGTTGCGACTTTGTGAGCCACCGAATTCATCCATCGCCCGAAAATGGTTGAAGGCGGCTGCCACCCAGTGCCCCAAGGCGGAACTTCAGGATCGAATGTGACGAGCGGATTGATTCCCAGTGTCGCGTATGGCGTCCCAGTAAGATCCCGAAAGCAGTGCGCGCCATATGCGGTGAGATCCACCAAGATTATATCTGCTGGGAAGGCCGATAGAACCTCTCGGTAAGCAGCAACTTGGTCTGGAATACGATCAAGAAAGAGCTTCCGCAGCGTCGAAACCACAGCGGCAAGGCCTGACGTTCCCGCATCCGGCACCAACACACGTTCATCATGGCGCGCGAGAGCTGGAGGAGAAGGGATAAAGGTTGCGCCGGTTGGGCGGACGAGGTGTTCATGAGATGCGGATGTGAGCCACGCAACGGTGTGGCCGCGGCGAATTAGCGCGAGGGCGATTGGCTGCATCGGATGGATGTGGCCCGCGAAGGGCATCGTCGCGATGAGAACCTTCATCTTTGAAAGCCTGCGTCTCGACCGCTTTTTCGATGCCAATTATCGTCAGTCTTACTCCGTGAAAGGAGTTAAGGCAGGTCGGGAAGTTGAAGTTCAGCGTACAATGTCCCCGGATTCGCCGGTCAGCGTGGGGAGACAGAGTTACATTGCTAAAATTAGACTCTCAAATAAGGTTAAATGAGCGAAACTTGACAAGCATTGGACCATCTGCTGGTAAAACGCCTGCTTACTCAGTCCCGTGAACTTAGAAGACCTGGGAACAACCATTTGACCGGTATTTGAAGGTTCCGGGTCGTCACTTTGCCGTATGGCTGGCGATTGGGGGCGGGCTGTTGTCAGTTGTGCCTTACCGAACAACACGACGCCCCACCGGGGCTTACCGAGCTCACCGAGTGCGAAGGATCTCACACCGAAGAATAGCGCTCCTTCCAACGCAATGGTGTCCTTTGTCTGTGCAGACAACGAATGCCAAGGCTCATTAATCCTGTTGTTGTTCCAAACATCAAGGTGCGATGTGGTTGCCTAGAGAGGTGCAGGGGTTGCGTCCGCTCGCTCAACCAACCCATCAATATTGACATTTCAACACGTCTCTTGCAGCCCACCATCTGGCATAAGGGTGGTAGGAAACGGTGTCATCTTGTCATCGCTACATATATGCTGCTATCATATGATGTGCGCTTCGCAGTCTGCTACATTTGCTACGCCAAATTGAGCCTGGAGAGAACGCAGACGTCGCAATCATGTACTCGACTTTTCGCAGATTGCTCATCTTCGCCCTCTTCTTCCTCACCGCATCAGCCGCCGCATCATCACCCGAGCGACCGCCCTTCAAATGTCCCACATACATCGACACCGTCGTCCCCTCAGGCCAGACAGATTGGTACGGTAAACGCGAACCCGGCGACCCCTTCCTCGACTCCATGAGCGAAGTCCACAACACCCTCACCAAGTGCTCATCAATCAAGAGTCTGAAACTCCGTGTCACGAGTCTGGGATGTTCTGAGCATCCTGACCGATACAATTTCCCTTTCAATCACCCCTCGGGCTCCCGCTACCCTTCGACACTCGAGTCTCTGGATTTGGAGGGCTATGCTTTCAATGACAGGCCATGGGAGGAGGTACGAACTCCACACAGATGGGGCAATACGTTCGATAGGTATGCGGACTGGGTCTATGAAGGAAAGGCGTGGGCATGGTTGAAGGGTCTTCCCATGTCGGAAGCGCAAAAGAACATGACGAACCTTGACCTTTGGCTTGAGGCAATGGACTTCTCCCAAATCAGGCATCTCGCAATCAGAGACGGTCAGACACCGAATGTCACGACTCTCGTCCCGCACCTCAAATCTCTGCATTCCTTCTCGACGTATGGCTCTTGGGCTAAGAAATTGATCGCCGCCCTCCCACGAAATTCCCTCAAACATCTCTCCTGGAAAAACAGCGGCCAGACGGGAGCTTCCGTCGAACCACTCCTCCGCCACCACGCAGAGTCTCTGACAAGTCTCGACTGGCACGAGCCTGAGAGCACATATCGACAGCGGAAGGTGATGAGCCCCGCCCAGCTGACCGCCTTGGGCGCCATGCTTCCCAACCTCAAATCCCTCACCATCGACATCAACCAGAATGGGACATGGCCCGTGGACCACCTCGAGGCCATCGCCACCAAATTTCCCAACCTCGAAAACGCGACAATCTTCTTCGAGATGGCGAGCGAGTGCCGTCGGCAACTCGATATTGAAAAGTCCGGGCTGAAAAGGCTGCATGAGATGATGGTAATGGAGGATCAGTCCGACTGCAGCAAGGGCACGAAGTCCAATGCGGAGCCTTCGCTGGGGGTCTACAACGCCGGCTACCCATTCGAGTTCTTGGTGAAAAAGAACGGCGGGGGGAAGTTGAGAAGGGTGAATTTCTACGCCGGAAGCTGGGAGAGGGGCTGGGATGGAGCCATGCTTATCGGCGAGGATTGGTTGGATGATCGCCGGGCATTCGTCGCTTGCGAGGTAATCGAAGGCGACGGCAGTGTGGTTGATGACGTCGGTGGTGGGCTCAAAGTTGAGAAGCAGGATCAACTGCTAGTTTGCCAGAATGATTGGACGAAGAGGTACAAGGTCATGTCTGAGGTGAAGAAACGGAGAACCACGTGGGAAACTGAGCGATACGCGGAGGCGAACCAAGAGGTCACGGAGAGGGCCTGGCGCATGGATCTGTGAGAAAGCAGCGTTGAAGAATATTTTATAAAATTAGATCACACCTCTCAGGCGGTCAGAGCCTCTCGCCGTTTAAACTCGTTGACCCAGCTCCCGATGCCCACCGAAGCAAACACCGAGCTCCATCGTGGTCCGTCGCCGAAGCAAATGTAGTTCTGCGCCAACCAAGTGATGAGAGCCCTCAGCATCACCGCATCCTCCTTTGTTCCCTTCCCATCGATGACAGCTTGGAATCTCGCCTTTTGGCTCTCATCCATCACGTCAAGAACAGAGTTCGCGACCTCTTCCGGGCGTTTCCACCATTTACTCGGCTGCCCCTGCTTGTCGTAGTCCTCCTTGATGCGCTTGAAAAGGCCGCTCATGGCGTTGCGCTCGAACTGCTCTGTGAGCTTTCGATACATGAAACCCTTCTCTTTGTAATCGACCCTCGCTTGTGCTAGGGACAAGAGGAACTGACGATCCCTGAGATGCTCGGAGTGGTTGAACATGCGGTCGAGGTGTCTTGTGGATAGAGGTTCCGAGCGGGAGTTCCACAGATCGATGGTGTAGTTCATGGTCGCCCAGAAGATGCAACCTGCAAGGGTGTTCATGCGGCTTCCCAAGTACGGAATTATGTCTGCTGGCGGCTCCAGTATGCGGACCAATCGGTCCGGGTCGAGCCAGAGGCCGTAGTCTAGGCGAGGGCTCACACGACGATCAGGGACGAGAGAGGATGCCAGTCGGGGGTCGGTTCGGATAACTTCTTCAAGGGCGGGGTCCGGTGGCGGGCTTTGCTCTATGGACTGCATAATATGCGGAGCACCTTGGTCCGGAGAAGTCTCCGGCTCTTCCGTTGTGATGCCCGCAATCTCGCGGGCTTCTGACATGGCGGCTTTCAGGTCATCCGATAGGACTCCCTGCCGGCGAAGAATCCTGTCGATATTCCCAATGACATCTTTCAACTTCTTGTTTTCATCCTGAAGTTTCTGAACTTTGGACGCATGACGCTTGCGGTATTCGCGCTGAGCGAGAACACCGCGCTCACGTCTGGTCTTCTTGTTGATGAATTAGTAATCCAGCCAGATGATGATTTTGGACTCGGTGGGGTCTCACGTTGGTATCGGATGGACTCATGCTGGTTTTTTCGCTGTCTCAATAAATCACAGAGTCAAATAACCGAGGTCTTAGACAGAGAAAAGACCTCAACGTTATCGGGATAAAGCAAGCGTTGGGTGAGGGAAAGATTTAGGTCTTCAGTGGTGATTGAGAGGCTTGATTAATCAGCCAATAACGTTATCGGCTTTGTCTTACACAGTCGACTCACAGTGCACTGACTGTACGTCTTCACCTTCACTGGAGCATGATCGTGAAACCGACTTTCTTTCAACTACCTGCAACGAGATTATGGCCACAAACACGACGCATACTCGGGATACTTCCCCGGCGTCCCGTAAATCTGACTCAACTCATCGCTCAACATCTGCGGCCCCTTCAGGAACCCTTCCTTCTCCTCGGAGAAAATGTGCCTCTTCAGCGCCACGTTCCACGCGAAACTCGAGTGTCCCACGCCTCCAAACTGCGCCGCCCCCAACATGACGAGGAAGTCAATCATGCCCTTCTGATCCCACGTCAGCGCATCCAGCCTCTTGCGGTTCTTCCCCGTCAGCAGGTCCTGCTTCGTCACGACCCGCACCCCGCGCGGCTCCGCGGCCGCCTCAAGCATGTCCACCTGCGTCTCGTTCCCGGACGCGACGTACATGACCGTCAGGTCCCACCGGCCCGCCTGGTCGAAGAAGGCGTCCGTTTGCTTGCTGAACTCGGACCACTCCCACATCGGGTCCGTCGGGTTCCAACTGTCGAGCGCATCCTTCTCGGTGCGCAGGTGCGCGCCGAAGAAGTGCCGGTCGATGCTGAGGATCGTGGCGGTCGCGAGCTGCCGCACGTCCGCGCGGAACTTGAGGATGTTGCCGAACGTCGTCGCGAACACCTCGCCGTCGCTGTTGATCGGGAACGTGAGGTATGACCGGCCCAGGTCCACCATCATCGGGCCCTCGGTCGGGCGCCCCGTCGGCGCCACGTCGGTGGTGTTGTCGATGTCGTCGAGCCACCGGTGCAGCTGCGCCTGCCACCTTTCTGGGTGCTCGATGCCTGTGCTGGGGATGTTGTCCTCGTCGACGAGAGATTCCGGGAAGAGCCCGAGGGACCATGTGCGCGCGGGGCCGAGGGATTCGTAGACCTCGTCGGTGTCGTTGTAAAGTCGCAGCTGGGGGCACGAGAGGTGCAGCGAGTCGATGAAATGTTGCCTGTCGAAGAGGTACTCCATCTCCTGCCGCCGCCCGGTCCGGATGTGGGAGATGTCGGAGTCGTTGCGCTTGAAGATGCGCGGCATGACCAACGAGCCGCCGGCCAGCATCGTGTACCGCACGCAGTTCAGGATCGAGTTGCGGATGTTCCCGATCCCGCCGACGTTGTTGTCGCATGTGAACACGACCTGCATCGCCTTCCCCGCATCCCACTCCGTCTTGTCGCAAACCGCCCGGATGACCTCCGAATTGACCGGCTCAAAGTCGAAGATGTCCTGATGCGACATGCGCGGGATCCACGGCACGATGCTCGAATCCATGCCGACGCGGTCGAGGCGCAGCTGCTCGCGGAACACCCATAGGAACAGGAAAAGGACGCCCACCGCGGCCGCATTGGTGAAGCGGCCGAAGCGCCGTGCCGGGTACACTCCGATGATGCCCATGTTGTGGTTGTTGAGCGTAGGGCTGCGACTGAAGCGGCCTCTCGAGCGAATCCCCATGGCGACAATAGAAAAAGGAAAGCGAAGGACTGCGGGTGAGGATGGATGAATTTTTAGAGTTTTCCCATGTGGGAGGGTTCATCCCTTATGTGCCAACGCTGCATTCCAGAGGCATCGCAGAGGGGTTGTGGCCGGGCCCCCCTTTCATGACTAGACAAGACGCGTTTGGTGGTATCTTATCGCGTGTGTTTAAATGAGGATGGAAGGTTAGCTCAGTTGTCACCGTCGTAGATCCCACCGTCACATCAATAGTTCGGCCCAAGGCGGAAGCTAAATCAGGCCGCTCGGATGCTGCGTGGTTCGGCACCCCCGCCCGCGCACGGATGGCTCTTCAGGAGAAATTCGGAAGATGGAAGCAGAGTAAACAATGCCCATCGCCGAGTTTTTCGATGTTTCTTTTTGGAATGCAATGTGCAGGTGTGGTCACCGGAATGTCACCCCTTGCATTTGGAGCTGGTCTCGCCGCTGAGGACCGATCGCCAGGGGTAGGGACCTTGAAATGCGGGGGCCGTTCCGGGGTGTTCCAAGACTGTTCGTCGCAACGAGGAATCGGCAGGAAAACGGTCGCATTTATCCCTTTCGTCCCTTAAATGCTGTCGAACCAGTTCGCATCTAATTCTCAGAGCCATCTCATTCATGATGCAAATGCCCAGCACTGAATAGTCAGCCGCTTCACCCAGCCATCTTACGAGTGACTCGTAAGCCAGATTAACAAGCGAAACCCCTTTCGTAAGCGTTGAAGCTAGAGGTATGCTACGTAAGCATTTCCAGCGGCTAACGTTGCGCCCCTGAGCCGGCCGGCCTGATGCAAAGCCGGATAACGTTATCGGCGGAATGGGGCCGTGTCGGTGCTTGGCGTCTCCTGAAGTGGAGTCGGCGCAACATCGACCGGATCCCGTCTTCCAACGTTATCGGACCATCGTGTATTGCCATCTTCGTAATGGCGTTTGCTTCGCAATCCAGGAGCCTTGGAAATGATTACATGATTTTCCAAAGGGGTCGACGGTGTTGTCAAGATGTCGATGTTATTTCTATCAACATGTCTTTCGGCAATGGGCAATAAAGACAGGATTAAAAGGGGTTGTGTCTGCTCGTCGTTCTCAACAAATTAACAACATCAAAAACCACATAGTACCTTGACTGAGAACAATCGAAACAGCAGGAATCATGTCTTTCCCATCTCCCACAAAGACCTACCACCAGAAGCCCTACGCGGCTATCTCCCCTTTCCTCCCATCCCTCTCGACCGCAGGCAAACACGCCTTCATCTCTGGTGGCGGCGCAGGCATTGGAGCTTCCATAGCTCAGTCTCTCGCCAAGTCCAACATCGCGACTCTCGGTCTTCTTGGCCGCAGCACAGCCTCTCTCGAAGCGACAAAGTCCGCCATCGAAGCTCTCAACCCCTCTGTGAAAGTCCACCTCTACGCCGCGGACATCACCTCCGTCGAAGCCACCAACTCCGCCCTACAATCCTTTTACAATACCATTAACGCCAAGATCGACATTCTGGTTGCCAACGCAGGCTACATGTCCGACCTCAAAACCATCCCAGACTCCGACGCGACCGACTGGTGGCGCGCCTTCGAAGTCACCGTCAAGGGCAACTTCAACCTCCTCCGCGCCTTCCACCCGCTCGCCGCCCCCGACGCAAGCGTAATCCACATCTCGACCGCCGCGATCCACCTGCCCTACATGGCCGGCTTTTCCTCCTACCGCGCGTCCAAGAGCGCGGCGACCAAGATGTTTGAGTACTTCCACGATGAGAACCCCGACATGTTCGTCCTGCAGGTGCATCCGGGCCTGATCGGTGGCACTGTCATGTCGGAGAAGTTTGCGCCGCGCGTGAAGGAGATGGGGCTGGTGTACGACGACATTGCGCTGCCGGGCGACTTTGTGGTCTGGGCGGTGAGCGAGGAGGCCAGGTTCTTGAATGGGCGGTTCGTGCATGCGAACTGGGATGTGGAGGAGTTGAAGGCGATGAGGGGGGAGTTGGAGAAGGATGCACAGAAGTTCACGATTGGGTTGCAGGGCTGGTTTTAGGAAACCACTGCCGCAGCAGCTTCAGACATGTTGTCGGTCTGGATCAGAGCGGCAGCCTTTCAGCCGGTGGTGGTGGGCCAGCTCAATCATGACTTCCTATTTAGTAGCAGGAGTGACTGTAGCTGGCAGTCTCCCACAGGATGGGAGCCAAGTATAATCGACCGCCTTAGCCGAGCGGGTTAATATAACCGAGCAGAAAATCTTTCGTATGGGTGCGAACCTCACAAGTTCGAGTCCTGAGCTTTTGCTCTTTTTAAGCACTTTTCTCGTTTTGTTTCTTCAGCTGATCTGTCGTTCTGGCACTTGCCTTCGAATTAAACGTCCATTGATGAGGGAAGTGCACTAATATTAATACCTTATGATTCTTTAAGGTGATTGCAACCTCCTGCATATAAGTCTTGAAATCCTGCGACCTGGGCATGGCCGTGCCTCCTGCCTTTAGATGAAAATCCATTTCGCTTCCTACTCGCGGTGTCAAATGTAACACAACCTAAGGTACCCTGCCAACGCGGGAATCTTCGTCCATTTGCAAGATTCGCGCGGGCTTGAGAAGGAAGTTTGGGGACGTGGAAGGTAGCAGGTGCGAATCCCCACCTTTTGCTTCTGCTTCACATGAGCTTCTCATCTTGCTCACCAGCTGATATTTCCGTCTTCGCCGTCGCCCTTGTCTTCGTTGCTGTCCCCGCCGTCATCGTCAATAATAGGTTGCTGCTGCAAGGGCATCCCGTGCTCATGTTCGCGCTTGCGCTTTCGTGCGCCTCCTCGAGCCATTTCGTGGTGATGGAAAAGGCAGGGGAATTTGGGCAAGAACGAGTGTGGCGATGGAGGAGTGGTGACGGGGGACACGGTACAACGATAGCGGAGGATTGTGAATCGAAAGAGGGTGGAAGGCGGGCTTGGACTGGCAGAGGAAGGAGCTACAGCCTCAAGGCCTCTGGTGATAATAACGGAGAGCATCCTGCGAAGCGATTCAAGGTCCAAGATGGCGCCGACTTCGATAACGCAATTGCTGACGTCGTGACCCTTGAGGTGATAATTATGTTGAATTAGTAGAACTGGGTGCACCTAACCGACGCTTTCAATATGGTCGCGAAGACCGCAGGACCTTCCCGTTCTCACGAGCATTCCACGCAAGAGCGACCGCAGTAGCCTAGCGGTATAAAATGTAGAGCATGAAAATCTTTCGTAAAGACTCGAATCTCACAAGTTCAAGTCCTGAGCTTTTGTTTCTTCTGTTTTTTCTTATTTACTTAAACCTTTAACATAAGAGCAGCAGCACATTCCTTCTCTAATAATACTTAGCTTTGCTTCTAAGTCTAGAATTCTAATGAAACGCTTGTTCACTTAGGTTAGTAGTTATTTGACACCTTTTTACGCCTGAGTGAGCTGCAGTTGTAAAGAAACTGTCTGCTCCTCTTTTGATTGTCTAAAGCTTAGGTGAAGTGAGGTTAGGTAAGTTGGGGAGGTAGGAAGCGCTAAGCACCACCCTCTCCTTCTGTTCCTCACTCTATTTTCCCACCTTCTTCTAATACTTGTCTAGACCGCCAGTCTTCTAGCTTTCCACGATTTTCATATCACGTCCTTCTTACCGCATAATCCTTCCGCGCACTTTACTATGCAATGCATTTCTTGCCAGGCTATGTCTTGAGGACAGTCACAGAAGCAAAGCGTAACCATGCAAGGAAGCTGCGGTAGAAGTAAGAGCTTAATAGTGTTAGAAGTCATTGCAACATTAACGTAGAACAATGAGAAGAGGTTTATTACCAGACAATGTGGATGCTGAAGTCACTGTCCAGCGTAACTCCCGGAGTAAAACCCCGCGCCTGCTGCCGCCACTGTTACCACTACCCGCGCCCACTCTCCTTTCTCTTCTTTTCCCACACTGCGTCAAACAATTGCGGAAGGGGCACAGACGTGCATAGAGTTAAGCCTAGTATTTGTCTCCCGTAGCGTAAACGGATCTTGTTCCCTCCGCTTCAGTGCCTTCGCCTGCACGTCAGGAGCTCGCCCCAGACCAGATGCAAGGTAAGTGACAGAACTCGGGTCCCAGAGCGCAGGCCTTTAGCTTGATGTATTACAAGGCGCATTACAGAAATATCGTCTGCACATTTAATATTCTAGAGACATGTTTGTTTTGTATGTGCATTTGTGCAATCCACGTCTGCGACTGTGCTGAATGATCCAGTGGTCAGTAGGGGAGCATGTGGTGTGGGTCACCACCTTTCGTCCTATATAGTCGGAACAACTGCGGTGGTCTCCCGTTCCAGGGTCTGACCCGACGAGCAGAGTCTTGCACCTAGTCTGCGAGCACCGCAGTAGCCGAGCGGTTCTAAACAACCAGGTAGAAATTCACTTTCGTAAGGGTTCGAACCTCGCAAGTTCGAGTCCCGAGCTTTTGCTCTTTTTTTTGAAAATCTCATCTTGTTCTGTGTACTCCCTTTCGATGCTAGGATCCCGCCACCTCTGATAATACCTTTTTGATGACAAAGTTGATCACCTGGCCATCGTGGCACGAAGGCTATGCCTGTTGAAGCGTGAACGAGACTTGCAGGCTCATGTGGAATCCTGTTCCTACCTCGTTTGTCTGCAGGTCAGGCGAAAACAAGCAACTTGGGAAGGCATGATACGCCAAGCCCCACCCATTCCTTCCTCCTCGTCTTCACCTCTGCCTCTCACCCAACTTCTGCCGTTCCTTACGCCAGTACCTTGCCCAGGTCGTCTGCTTCTTTTTTTCCTCTCTGCCTCACTTCCTCAAACCATCGCACCATCGCACCATCCCCACCACAACCGCCACCCCTCCAGCGTTCCTTCCGCATCCCAAGATGGCCGGGCCAAACCAACGAAAGCGAAAGCGCGATCGCCAGAGGCGCTTGCAGCAGCAGCAGATCATTGACGACGGCAAGAGTGATGGCAAGAGTGGTGGCAAGAACGACAGCAAGAACGAAAGTGGCGAATGCAAGCAGGATAGCTATGGCAAGAACGATGACGATACCGTAGGACATTCATCGAAGCGTCTGAAGTCTCAGCATTCCAGCGACCACGACAACTCACAAATCTCCTCGAAAACCTCGCCCGAATCGCATGCCCCTGCCACAAAGGCAGTCAAAAACTGGGCCACCATCACTACAAATCCTGCCGGTGCGGAGATCAATGCCAAAGATTGTTGGCTGTACCGGAAACTAGGCCATCAAATTGGTTCACTTAACCTTCGGTCCATCCAGGACCAAGGCCCAGATCGCAAATTCATTTCTTCCACCGCCGGCTTCGACGTGGTGACGTCTTACAATTGGCTAAACAAGAACACGATTATGGTTCCTGGTAAGCCTCTCACTTCTCACCTGCCTCAAATGCCTTCGCTGACCTTTTCAGGGGCCGCTCCCGCCTTGATTCAGCGCAACCTTCCACTCCACATAACTCCCGACGAGGGCACCTACCATATCGATATCAATGCTTTGATGAATCCGGACATGCCTTTTGAACCAATGTTCAGGGCTATCGAGGCCGACGTTTCCCCTCCAACGTTTCGCTCGGTGGATGTGGTCGTGAACCGGAACAGCTTGAGACAATTGTTCGATTTCGTCAAGGGCGGGAAGAAGGACTCATTCAGGGTCCAGTTACACATGGTCAGAAACACACTCTTCATCACCCGCCAAGAGAAGAACAATCAATACAGCATGGGCTATCGGAAGTTCTACTCTTTCGGTCACTCGTTCGAGGAGGAATTTACGGAGCACGCCAAGGACATGAAGGGCAGCCTCTCGCACCATCGCGCGATTCGATACCAGTTCGGTGACCTCAGCCTCGTCGTTCGCCATGAGGTCGACGCAGCCCAGCCCGCTCCGGCCGCTTCGTCTACGCTTTCCGGGGATTCGACAGCTGTGGAGGCAAAGGTTGTGAAGGAAGTCGACGTCTCATCAGTCAATGATGCCCGCGAATTTGAGCCCGCTCGCGATCACAGATTCTTCATCGGCACTAGCGAGAAGAAAAGACAGAAGACTACAGTTTTACAGTGTGGTACCGGAAACCCTCCTTACGATCTGGTCGAGATGAAAGCGAGACCTAAAATGAGGCTGTCTGAAGTGATCGAACAGATGTGGTTCGGAAGGACAATGCACCTCGTCAACGGCATCCACGAAGGCGGCGAGTTTTCGGCAATCAAGCGTGTCAACTGCGAGCCTCTCTTCCAGCAGTGGGAGCAACAGCGTCAGAATGATCTCTCGAGGCTCGAGAGTCTGCTTTCCTTGCTTCGGCGAGAGGTCAGTGCCGGGAAGGGCAACAGTCTGGTCGCTGTCTGTCGACAGGATAATAATTCGGTTCTTGAGTTCTGGACATCAAGCTTTCCGGAGACGCCCCTTCCCAGTGAGCTGATTGACAAATTTTGGTCAACCCAGACAAGAGACGAAGGAGAACAAGTCGTCTCAGACCCAATGGGTCTGATTCATCAAGACTTGGAAGTTGAAGTAAGCAAGAGCGCTGTGTCGGATGAAAGCCCCAAGATTGATGATACCCCGAAGGTGTGCCAGCCGCAGCCAAAGCGAAGGCGGCGTCTACCTTGGCAGCGTGTCTAAACGTAGGAAGGTCAAGTGGCGGAAACAGGATGCGGGAGTTGCTGTGATAAAAACAAAGTGACGGCCGTGAGTAGAGAAGAGTTTGCCTGTCACAATTTGAAGACGCCAGGTGTGACTAGTCAGGGATAGAATACTACAAATGTGGTACAGCAAGGATTCTTTGGCTTTGTTATCCATTTTGTTTCATGTTTTCTACTTGGTCTGCGTTCTGTTTATGCTCCTTGCCCGCCTTGTCCTGCTCCTGTTCTTCCAGTCTTGTTCTTTTTGAGGAAATAACAAGGATACTCGCCGTAATGGCAAAGACTTTCCATGACGACGATACTTGACACAGTTCTCACCGGAGTTTCTAGAAGAATCATGCCCACTCAAGCTATCTTGCTGAAGCAAAATCCGGATCAGCCTTGGCAAACTCCTCCCAGGAGGTCAAGCGATCCTCCACCAGCTGATGCGTCCAGTCAAGAGACTCTCCACCATAGTACCCAAACTCATCCAGCAGACGCATGTTCTGATGCATCTCGTTAATGACATAGTCTGGGCTATTCTGAGCCTTCATGGCACCGCGAAACTGGTCTTCTGAAAGCTGGTAGTAGCGAGCCGTCTTGCCGCTCTCGGGAAACACCCGCTTGAATCCGTCCACGATCTCCTGACCCGTCATATACGCAGTCGCACCCAGAATACGCTTTCCGACGACTTCCTTCTCATGTAAAACTGCTCCCTTGATATACTTGCCCGTATCGCCGGTGTAGTACATGGGGAAGATGGCGGTGGGAGGGATGGGGAGAGCGAATGTCCAAGCGCCGTCCTCGGCCGAGGGACGGAACATCGCACCGGGAACGTTGGACATGTAGAATCCCGGCAAGAAGAACGTTGCTGGGATGCTGAGCTCACGAATGTACTCTTCCACGATGGCTTTGCTGTCAAAGTGGTACAGGTCCGACAACACACCGTTCGAAAGCTTCTTGATGTTGAGCTGCGAGCTCCAGATGAGGAATTTTACGTCCGTTTCCTGTGTATATCAGCATCATCGTCCGCCTCGTGTGAGTGTCCAGTCGTACGTACCTTTGCAGCGTCGGCAATGTTCTTACCTTGCTGGATCTCCACCTGCATGTCCAGCGACTCCCAGTAGTTGGTCACGGCGAACACGGCGTAGGATCCCTTGAAGGCCTTGGCGAGTGAATCCTTGTTGTTCAGATCCGCCTTTGCCGTTGTCAGCAATGCATCGCTGCAAGTTCTCGACATAGCTGCCTTACCGAAACCATCTCAACTCCCAAGCCCGACAGGCGCTGAGAGGCTTCCTTGCTGGTGTCGCGAGTGACGCCGCGGACCGTCCAGTCGCCATTCAGCTTGGGGTCGTTGAGGAAGGTCTCCACAACCGAGCTTCCCTGCTTTCCGGTGGCACCAAGAACAGTGATGATCTTCTTTTGCGACATGATTTCGTTTCTCTCTGCTGCTGTGGTTTGAAGATTGCCAACATTGGTTTCCCTCTTCCATTGCTCGTCGGTTTTATAATTTCCGCGGCCTACCGACCACTCGCAGCAGCATCAACCATCATGGCCAATCCGCGTCGGATTAGTCACAGCCCATGTCAAGGACAGACTACGTGTTGAGTGATGTCGGCGATACGATTACACCGGAGCGAACTTCCTGACGTCACCGGAGAGCGAAATGGCCGACTGTGGGGCACTCGGACCCCGAACAGTGCCGTCCGTTGAGGTACCGGTCCGGACATCAGACCTGCCGACCATCCGGCTCGAGCGTTGGAAAAAGTCAAATGTCGGGAGACGTGGACACCGATCACGGGTTACAATGCAGCTTATCGCCGACGGCCCCAGATTCGACCTCGGATTATCGAGCTACGAACTGGAGAGAACTGAGAGCTCGGCGCCGTGTTGGAGATATGCGCTTCCTGTGAGAAGGCAGTACATCCGTTTAATATGGGTACGGAGTCGAGACTTCGTTTATATAAGGTAGCAAGGTGGCTATGTAACTCAAGACGATTGATAGCAGGAAGGCCAGAAGAGCGCTGGTCGTCACAGTCTACATCAGCAAAGTCATTTCCCCCTTCTAGAGATGGCATCCGATAAGAAGGTCGTTCTTGTGACTGGAGGTACGTCTTTGAATCTTGTTAATGGACTAAATTCTGACATATACAGGCAACACTGGCCTCGGTCTTGAGGTGGTCAAGGCCCTTTACGCATCCCCCTGGCCTTACCAAATCATCATCGGCTGCCGCACCGTCGTCAAGGGTGAGAATGCTATCGCGAGCCTTATTGGCCAGACCTCTGAGAGCAACTCTCATCTGAGCACTGTCCAACTTGACATATCCGAAGACTCATCCATCGAGACCGCGGTCCAGGACATCAAGTCCCGATTTGGTCGGCTGGACGTGCTGGTCAACAACGCCGGCGTCCTCCACGATGCGGACATTGCTGCCGGAAAGATGAGCATCCGCGAGGGCTTCAACGCCAGCTGGGATGTAAACGTCACGGGGACGCATGTTCTGACTACCCAAGCTATGCCTTTGCTCCTCAAGTCGTCCGACCCGCGTCTCATGTTTATCACCAGTGGAACTAGCTCGCTGATAGAAAGCGAGCTCGTCGATGTTCCGGTCCCCAAACTCCGGGCGCTCAATGCCAGTCCGGCGAAGGGCTGGCCCAAGAACACCCCGGACGCAATCCCGCTGTATCGATCGGTGAAGACGGGGCTGAACATGCTCATGCGGGAGTGGCATCGGACCCTTCTGAATGATGGGGTCAAGGTCTGGGGTATCAACCCAGGCTATGTAGCCACAGGTATTGGCGGTGTTGGCGCAGAAGAGATGAAGAAGGTTAGGAACCTTCGTGCACTTTTTCAAAGGAGCATACTAACGGTGCGTTAGATGGGCGCAAGAGACCCGGCCGAAGCTGGAAAATTCATCAAGGATGTGGTCGAGGGCAGCAGAGACGAAGACGTTGGGAAAGTCGTCAGGGCCAATGGGGTCCAACCGTGGTAGACGACATTAGTACGCATTTTTGGGAGTTGCAGATGCATTCAGTCAATCGAGATTGTGTTCCAGAGACTCCTCGGCGAGATTCAAAAAACATACATCATTGATTCCCGTGATATTCAAACATCGTGGACGTTCTGCGTGCCCCCATAGAGATGTCCATTGACTGTGACGGAATATGCACGGCCTGAGACTTCCGAAATCCAGATCATCAACACATTATACCACTGATTCGTCAGTGGCTCTCCAACAACGCCACGAGGTAGTATCCTGGGGAGCAAACCTTGCTTTTCCGACTTGTTCCCTCCTCACTTGCCGTCCGAGCCAAGGGTTCAATACACCTTTATCGGGCCTACAATTGGGGGGGCACTCCAAAATCCGGCCCTTTTCCCGATTGTCTCAGCCACGTCAACGGTCAGCATCCCGGGTTTCGGGTACTTGGGTCAACCTCCATACATCGATTCTAAGTGTACCACCATAGCGAGGGCTGTGAATCAAGTTCTGGTGGCTGCAAAACCTCCACAGCCGTTTGAAGAACGTCTGCTTACGGTCAATTCCTTTGCCAAGAGGGGCCTTGCAACTGTCGATCGACACTCCCTCGCCGATAAGACATGACTTTGGCTGATGCTGTCTCGGCCGTTTAGCATCAGCGTCATCAAATAAGATAGCATCCATTGCCACGCACGAGGCCCTTCGTATTTTTATCGACCAAACTGTGATATATAACTTCGTGCCCTCACCGTAACTCGATAAGCCATTCTATTCCAAGTCTCCTTGTCATCAGTTTCCATTTCGTAGGCCGTCATCCCATCCAACGTTTTCCTCCAGTATTCTTACAATGAGACCAACCATCATCTTCTTCGCAGCCTTCGCGGCGTTCGCTATTGCGGCTCCAGCTGGAAACCAAGTACCAAGGCAAACCGGCGAAAGCAACAGCGAGCCAGATGTCTGCGAAGGAGACTCGGGAGCTGCGCTCTGCACCTTGGGCACCCCACTTTGCTGCCGTACCGATGTGGACGGCCTCATCACCATGGACTGTGCTCCTCGTAAGCTCGCAACACTTCATCATCCTACACTTGCGCCATGGACTAATCGCCGAGTCTAGCTACCTCGAATCTCACAACCGTGCCTGACACGTCTTCTTTGACCGCTTTCAACACGGCTTGCCTCATTCATGGCTCACGTCGGCCAAGATGCTGCACACTCAATGTGGTATGAATTATCATTCAATTATCCGGTCTCACGAATGTGCACTGACTGTGGTGACAACTAGGCTGGTCAGGCTACTTTTTGCAAGGACCTTACTTCACCGGTGTGAACAATCGTTCAATGTTGAGACTACGCAGGAGTGTATTGATGTGGGAAAACAGCTTTTCCGATTCTGATTCCTTCAGGAGCAATTGGAATCATTTCTACCGGAGGTTGAAAGCAAAAGCAATTATCATATTATTAGGGCATCTGGATATATGGATGTGCCGTTAGGCCAAAAATAATACTAGTAATGGAGAATCGAATATGTACACTTCTGCATGCAATTGTTCCTACAACTTGCGTGTACCCACCACTTTCTGCAGCAATCCAATGACGTTACCCATGAGCTATCAGGCAAAGCCTCTTGTATGGCAATTGCTCGGTCTTTGTATCTCCTCCGTTTAGGTGCGTGCGCAGACACAGTCGTAGTCCTTATTCGCCTTCCTGCTCGATGTTCAGTACTCCATGCGACGAGTAAAACGGCCTTGCGAGTGACTTACGGGATGCAAACGGGGAAGTTGCTGCTCGGGCACTATATAAAGACTCGTAAGAATTGATCGTTACGCTGAAAGGTTCATGAGCTGCTGACACGCTTGCCGCACCACATCTCGCATCCACCTGCCTGGTTGTCGTCACATCCTCCCTTCAACTGTTATTGAATGTTGTGGTTAGTTACCTGATGATCTCCGTTGGATTGATGATCAGCGTGATTGCAGGCAAGGGGCTAACCTGGTCGTTTGAGGGCGTTCCGCACTTCACGAAAGCTGCTGCGGCGCCGGCAAAGATGAGAATGGTGAACTTCATTGTGAGAAGTATCTGTGTAGATGGAAGTGATAAATAGTCTGTCAAGGGAGTAAGTATTGAATTTCAGTTCGTTGGGAAGCTGTAAATCCGTCCTTTATAATAAACACTTACCTCGCCAGATGCATGGATTTAGAGTAGGGGGAACCGAGTGCGTGAGTAAGAAGTATCCACGGTAATATAAACAAACGAATTGTGCGTTCAGGAAATTGATGTTCAATTTCAAAAGTAGGTTGATTCGTGTGTGGGAGCCGATCCTGTCAAGACTCAACTACACGAGTATCTTCTGCACCCTTGCTCATTGGTTGCGTGCCAGGGTGATTGAAAGTTTCCGTTCGTAAGTCATGACTCTTGAACCATGGACATGGGTATAGATAATTCTGCTTTACTTTGGTTTGAACATATGGTCGAAGTCGCGGCTTAGACTTTGGCCAATGTTCGTGCGTCAGCCATGCACTCCGATATTCTGTGTACTCGAGTGAACTCCGTTATCACCGCATTTGGTTGTGTCTGCCTAGAGATTTGTAATATGGTGTTAATCTAGTTAGCGTTTGTCGGTCGACGCGGTAGTCCATGGGCGGCATGGTTCTAAGAGACGTTCCTCCATAACAGTCAAGCTGTCAATTAGGTTTACATACTTCTGAGAAGTTAGCCAAGTGAGGTCGTCGGATGCTGAAAGTCCTGGCAAACCGATTTCGGGAACTCACGTTCCTACACGGCCACATATGTCGGTATCGAATGGGTCTTACGGTACTGATCACGAGATCCAATCCCTGGATTGGTCTTTGATCTACCACAATTCATGGATCCGGCTGTGGTCTACCATGGAGTCCTCTATCAGAGTTTGGCATCGACTGGGGCAGCACTTTTCACGCTGATTAGACGGCCCAGAAGTTCACCGCTGCTGCAGCAGCAGGGGTATGTGGGGAATCGCTTGACAAAGTGCTTGGAAATATGACCGAGAGCCTCGGGAACCTCGCTGAGTCCGAAGTGAGTACGACGCCCTCGGACTCGAGCCTCAAAAGCACTGGTATATGACCCATAAGTAGCATCGTAGACCGTGAGAAGAGAATCAACTTCAATCTGGATTTTGCCGGATTTTGCCTCTCGGTCCACCGCTCAAGGAAGTGCTATCATTGACTCCTTAGTTTGGCAGATCGCCCAAAGTTCAAGCGTATTCTATTGAAACTTACTGGGACAGTTGTCACTAATTTGTGTTCAGTAGTAGCGTGTGAACTCATCACAGATGTCAATTCCACGCATATGCCGCAAAGTACTACTGAGGTTAAGTCACCTCCTACGCAGTAGTAAACATACGGCTGGAAGACAGTCAGAGCCTACGGGACGAACTCTGACACTGCTCTCAGAAAAGTCATGGCCATACTGAGACTAGTATAGGTTCCGCTGTTGGAGGCGGAAGCCATCGATGTCATGGACATTGTCTCGTCGGTGAACTAGCTCATTTCGATCTAACTCGTCTCTGTCCCCACCATTAGCAGATTACCCTTTCGGAGTGGTTGAAAGAGTATTTCGCCTCCTATTTTCTAAGCCCCAGCACAAAACTCAGATCTCCGCTAAGAGCAGCCAGGAACTGTGTTACATTGCCGACGATGTGTTCCCCGCTAGTCTGTGATCTCCTGCAGAAGGACAGCATGGCTGGCAGCTACACGATGGATTTCGAACATCTTCCTTCTGTACCCTCGATAAATCTCTGTCGATACGAAACGATCCCATATGCTCGCGCTCGGAGAGGCTGGTCATATATCGTTTCCACCGTCAATCCAGAAGGCAATACGGATAGAATCTGTCCATTTGGAGTCGCAAATAGTGTGGTGACCTCCTTAGAAGTCATTGGGCAATGTAGAACAACACAAGAATAATTTAAATGGACTTGAGCCGGTAGATGTGCTTGTGGTTGACGTCGCACGTATAAGGACATCGGTGGGCCACTTTGTGTAACAAATGTGTCACGACGAAATTGAACCGCCATGATCGCCACCCACGACGCATATTCGTCAACAGGTACGGCGGGAACATAGTGCTTCATGCCTGCCTCAATCCGTTGTTAGCTTTCTCCTCTGGGTACGTCATGGACTCACGTTCTGTAGCGTTGAAGAGAAAGTTAGAAGGGAAGAAAGGTCCTGTGGCGTTGAAACAGTTCGCGCTATCAAACAAAACGGAGTCTTTCCGCCGAGATATTTCACTGTGCGTGTGTACCAGCGAGAGTATCTATATGTGTAGTGGTGGCATGCTGGGCAAGTTGACATGGTCGTTTCGTGGAGGGCTTGCGTCGTAGCTTCGAAGCCAGGGCCTTTGTCCTGGCAATTTTTAAATTCAGTCGTCGCCATCTGGTCTTAGTCCACCGTAAGTTTGCAGAATGAAGTTTGGTAGAAGATAGATGATCACTAGCGGCATCGAAGAAGATTACATGGTGTCACCTATGTCACAACTTTAAGTACATGGAACCGGGACTCGGAAGAATCCAATCTTTGTTGCGCCCTAATCCAAAAGCCATCCATGTTTTGCCCGGGGTCCGCGGTAATGCAAGAAATCGGGCCTAATTCCATGTACTTTCCGGCAGGCAATCGCAGTCATGTTCAATGCGTGAATGACTTGATGTTGGTTTAATAAGATCAACAATATCCAGAGTTCAGCCACGACGACTCTGAGACGTTCTTGGGATGAAAATCAACAAAGTAAACCGCTCCATGAGCGTTTCAAAGTAAAGGCCCTTCAATCTCGGCGACGAATTCCGTTATGTGGGTACTCGGCTCGGCTGTAGCTAAGGAGCATACCGCAACGGAGCGGACGCTGGCTGTGGGGCCGGACGAAATCGGCCGGAGGATCACGTTCACGGCCCCCATACTGAGTACTCCTGCTGTCAGATTGCCATATTTAGACATCAATGATGTTGAAATAAACTCAGAGAGCACTTTCCGCGCTTCCTTTTCCATCATCACAGGCCGCCCTGACACCTTGAATCTTCCTCCTGACACATGCGGACTTATCCCGGCAAAAGAAGAGCTGTGGGGGTCGCCATCCGCTTTGTTGATGTCGCCATCGCACCCTTGTAAGCACGTCGCGATGTCGGCCCCAAGCCGACCCCATCAATTCCACGTTTTTTTTTTTAAGCGTTTTCCACCCAAAGCCCGCCGGTCATCCACGCCGCCGGCCCAACACCGCGGTCTCCTTCAGGGATGGGAGACATTGGCCAGGCGCGCCGCCCAGGATTGTCTCATAGCGATTTACAATAACGTCACGCGAACCAAACCTTTCACAGGCATCCCGAAGCGCTGGCGACCAATCCCGCACCGAGCCGGTATCTAATGGGGAGCGGAGCCCGATGCGGAGAAAAAATTAGATGGGATGCTACAGCGCGGACGTTGACCGTCCAGACCCTTGGTTTGAAGGACTGATGAGTGAAAATTGACTGCATGCCGGAAGATCATTTGGGTGTTGTAGGGTGGAATAAATAAGAGTTGTCCGGGCCACCTCCATGTGTCCCCGTTTCCCGCACCTGCATGAACTCATCCGTGGCGTCGGGACGAAGGAGCTGAATCGCCATGTCGACCGATCTTGCGAAGCAGCCTGAGGAGGGCGAGCACGAGGTTCAGGATGTTCAGTCTACGAAACCTGTGTCGCGGTTCACCCGCTGGTACCGCAGCCCGTTGTTCAACGTCATTCTCGTCGGGCTGATCTCATTCACTCAGCCCGGTATCTGGAACGCCCTGAATAGTAGGTGGACGCCTCGAATGTGGATATGATCACCCCTTGACTAAACAACTTAGGCACTGGCGCTGGAGGTCAACAAGAGCCATACCTGGTCAACGGCGCCAATGCGCTCACGTTTGGTATTATGGTGTTTGGATGCTCCATCTTCGCCATCTTGGCCAACAAGATTGGGCTGAAGAACGTCCTGATCATCGGTACTCTTGGCTATGCTCCCTACTCAGCATCGATGTACGTCAACAACCGTTACGGTGTTGAGTGGTTTGTCTTGTTTGGAGGTGCAACTTGCGGAATCGGAGCTAGCGCTTTATGGAGCGCTGAAGGAAGTATCGCGCTTGGATATGCCGACATCAAGGATCGAGGAAAATTCAGTAAGTCTCTACTGGTTCTGAGACGTGATATGACTACTGACTGTCACACAGCCGGCATCTGGCTTGGTCTCCGTGAGCTTGGACAGCTCATCGGCGCGTCGATCCAACTCTCACTGAACTCCAAGAATGGCCAGCGTGGAAAGGTCGGATATTCCACCTACCTCGTCCTTATTGCACTTCAGTGTCTTGGACTTCCCCTCGCCTTGCTCGTGTCACCTCCCGAAAAGGTCATTCGCCGTGATGGAAGAAGGGTAGCCGACCCAGCCCAGAAGAAGGCAGTCATGGGAGAGTTCCGCAAGTGGTGGGGTTTGATGAAGAAGAAGGAATTCTTCCTTCTCATCCCTATTCTCATTGGTTTCAACTGGAACAGCACCTACCAGGGCATCTACCTCACCAAGTACTTTTCCGTTCGCGCCAGAACCCTCGGTGCTCTGACTTCTGGCATCGCTGCATCGGCTGCAAACATGTTCTGGGGGTGGTTTTACGACCTCAAGTGCTTCAGCCGGCCTCAACTTGCCAAAATCACTTGGGCGATCTTCTCTGTCATCATGCTGGCGCTCTTTGCCTGGCAGACAGCCAATGAGAAGTTGTACGAGGATACCGTGCCAAAGGTGACCCTGGACTGGGCTTCGCCTGGCTTCGGACGGGGTTTCGCTGTCAACGTTCTCTTCCGGTAAGTCTCGATTGTTCTCTGGATGCTTGGGGAAATACACGCTAACCAAAATACTAGTTTCATGAACGAGTCCCACTACATGTTTGTCTACTGGATCATGGGCACCTTCTTCGATGACATTGAGACGTTGACTCTGGGTGTTGGTCTTGTCAGATCATTCGAGTCCATTGGTTCGTGCTTGGCGTTTGGAATTGGCGCCGTCAAGGTTTCTCCCATGGTCAACTTGGTTATTGCCTTCGTCATGTTCGTAATCTGCGTTCCAGCGACCTCTTGGGCTGTCTTCCTGGTGCCTGAGCGCCCCGTGGACCACAGAAAGATCGACTCTGACAACTCGTCCGTCGATTCGCCCGGTAAAGCTGTCGATCCCGTGGTCGTGTCTGCTGCGGCAGCTGCGGCGGATGGACCTCGCAATGTGTAGACGTACTGTAGTATGGTCAGCCTGGCTTTCTCTACCCCCATATTATAGCTCAGTTGTGAACCCCAGGAAATACAAAATTCCTATCATTTATTATATCACAATTCATTAGATATTCTCATCACCGTTTCGCTGTATACGTTGCTAGTGTCTCAGACTGAAGTCAATTCTGGAGTCTCTAACCCCCATTGTGATCCAAACTAATGGATAAGTTCGCCTGAGAAGAATACCATAAATATTGACCGAGAATAAAATGCCGTCCATCATCCCTCATAGCTGAGCCCATATGGCTCTCAAATAGAAGCCTCCAACAGATTCCTCAAAAAGTTCTCATCCTTGAATGGCACATTGGCCGAGCCGAAATTGGTATTGTTGAGCGCAGTTTGCATTGGTGCCGGCATGGCATCCCAGTCGAGAACAGGATACTTGGTGCCGGTGGTATCGGTGAACTGAAGCTCGTGGTTCATCAAGTCCTGAGTGAAGTATTCCACCTTGACGCTGTCGCCATCCCTCTGGGGGTTGTTGGACAGCTTGAAATCGCCGTGGCCAGAAGCCGCGCCGCCGACGATAGCAGGGCTGGTGAGATTTGCGTTATTCAGCCAAACGACGATGCTCTCCCAGTCGTGCCTATGGGATCCGACAGGCACTCCGTCGTTGGGCATGTCCTTGGGGAAGTACCAAGCGTACATGATGGCGAACTTGCCATTGAGCGTCGTTCCTCTGGCGTATGTCTGTCCCTTCGAAGTATCCTTGCAACCTCCTGTGGAACTGCCCGTCGGCTTCAATCCGCCGCTGTCATTGATGTTAGTCCGGTATATTAACTGTGCCAAGCTGGGTTTGAAACCGACCTTGTGTCACCTGCGTCATTGACAGCGGTGTAAGGCTGGCATCCGTGGGCAATGTGCAGAGTTGGGTTGAATCTCTCAATCGCCTTGCCAACGGGATTGTCTTGGACTTTTTGAGCGCTGGGACTGAGTTCGTCGTGACCGACTTCCCCGCGACGGCCAAGATTGCTTCTCGCAGGCGCACTGAAAGCACCACTGGCCAGGGCGAAGATCGTGAAGAGAACGTCGGATCGCATCGTGGATGGTTCGAAAAATGACTCGCTGAATCTTGTGTTAGCAGAGCTCTACTGCAAACCCTCAGGTCAAAGAATCATAGGTGTACTTACTAAAAATGAGTGGACGAAAAGAGGCAAAGTCTCGACTACTAAGAAGACCTGCTTCCTTCAAATCGATGAAAGATGGCGAATGAAAGTGAAAGTTGAAGAGAGAATGAAAGCTAGTGAAGATAAGGCTGGAAGTGATGGATTGAAGCCGGGAAGAGCCTGTCTTTTAAAACTTGTCTGCAACATCACAGCCTGTGTTCATCCTTGCGAGGATCACTGCAGAATAGAAGCCTGTCAATGCCATCAGATGACACTTCGACTTAAGCCTTACGGATTTCGGAAACTGCTCGGGTCCGGAAGCAGGGGTTTTGAGAGTCAAGATGGGGCCAGCGTGCCATCAAGGGGGCACTCAATCTGGTGATTGATCCTGCAGATAATCATCCAGCTCGTCGATAACAGGCTTAAACTTGGAAACCTCCTGAGGCTGAATTTAGCTATCTCCCCCAGGTCCACTCATAGCCACGTTTCCGCTCTGGTTATTCGCTCGCTTGAGCGGTTCGCCTCTGAAAGTTTGCGTGCTGCAGAACCGAGCCGAGGAATTTCATCTAACCGAAAATGCGAGGGGTGGGCCCGTGAGCTCGACTGAGTCAGTCCAGGGTCACAACCAACGTTTTCCGAGACTGACAAGCCTGTTTCTACCACCCATTTTGGTCTACCTTGCTGGGTTTTGGCCCGCAAGCTATTTATTCATAACGAGTGCATAGCCAAGTGCTCAATTGGGAGCACAAAGTGATCCGAGTTGTCCGCGCCAAGGGGGGCCTAACCCGCTGAATAAGCGTCGTTTTCGCGTGGCTTTCATCAAGATAACGTGGAAAATCACCCTCTGTGCGCAACCGGGGAATCATCGGCTCTCAAATCATGGCTATAAATAATGACAAGCTGGGGCTGGGGCGGAAAAGTCGGAGTCGGACCCCAGAAGGTGCTTGGTAGATAAGTGCTTTGGGTCCTACATATTGACAAGCACCGTTTATAGAGCATTGCATATGGCAATGTCAAGGTCAATACGAGAATCTCTTGTTTCTTCGGCCATGTGTATGAAATAGCGAGGATTTCTGGATTCCTCATGAACATCAGACGTGTGCAAGTTCACGAGTAGGTCGACAACGTATTAACAAGCATCGGGTTGAACGATCTGGGCACGACTCAATGATCTATTCCGCCACACCAACCGCCGAGTCAAGCAATCTCTCCGAATCCGAGCTGCTTTTCATATGCCGCAGCCCCCATCCCGATCGGCTGGATCAATGTATAGCTCCCCGACTTGTTAAACTCCTGAACTCCGTTGAGCAAGTAGAGAGGAGTCATGTTCCCGTCTTCACTGAAGTACAGCTTCGGTCTCTCTCGCCTGTAGTAATCGAGCTTCTCTCCGTCGGTAAACTCGACAGTGGTGTTATAAGCTAGAGTGTTGTTGTTGTAAGTCCACGGGCCTTCCCATTTCCGTGCAAAGGCATGCGCGCCAACACGCGGTCCTTTTCTTCCCTCGGCGATGTCGATCATATGATGCACGAGGATATGCCAATGTCCGCGCTTATCTTTCCAGAGGAACGGATCCTCACTGCGTTCCGTGTTGCGGGGCTCCACTACCAATTCATGCGGGGCAGAAAAGTTATCGGCACGATAGATGTTATTCTTTTCGACTGCCAGCAAGATTTCTTTTGTGGGGTTCTCCGGTGACCACAGGGGCCAAGGAGCCGGATTTGTGACGTTAATAACTTGCGGTATCGGCTCCGTCCACTCTTTCAAGTCTGGTGAGCTCGAGACTGAAATAGTATTGTTCCACTTTTGTGACCGACAGACATCGCCGACTTCATAATCCTTTCCGATGAAGTAGATCAAGTACTTCTCGTCTGCTGGACTCCAAATCGTCGTTGGGTTGTGATGGAAAGTCCCGAATAGTGTTTGCGCATAATTATATGGACCTCGAGGGCCGGTGCGGGATTCGGCTCTGATTACTGTGCTGAAAGGTCTCCAACCCGAGAGTCCACAGCCGTGCGACATCTGTGACGTGACCAGATGGAATAGACTCTTGTCGGAGCGGTCATGAATGATATGTCCGCCCCACGAAGAGTTACCTGCGCCTTCCTTGTAGAAGTCTACGCCAGTCGCGTTCGTGTGGTTGTAACCCGTCCATCGCTCCACTGGTTGAAGGTCCAGTTCACTACAATCGGCTGACCGCCACCCTGGATCGCAGGTGCATGAGCCTCCCCAGGAACAAATTCCATTCAAACTGCAGTCGTCATCGGTTTTGCAACCCGTTGTATGGGAGAGCAGAGTGAGGAGGGGCAATACAAAGACATGAAGCTGTGAGAACCTCATCGCTCGGAGTGTACAGTAGCTGCCGGTGTCTCCAGTATCGAAGCAATTGTACAAGGTTCGATTCTGGCCCAAATCGATGGGGATAAGAGTGTTTAAATCTCATCTCGCCATGAGATTTCCCGAAATTTGCCGCCTTTGAGATGATCTCCATCGGAGGAATTGGAGTCCTCGAATCTGAGTTGATTTACTCCGCGCGACCCCACGAAAAGATCCCCGCCAAGCCAGCCATTTACTGCATCTCTACCCCGCACTTCGAACGATATTTGGAGGCTTCATTCAAGTTGTCAAAGGTGTCGTTCTAAGCAATTGGGAAGGCTTTGTAGCTCTTCTGAAATACATGGGCTGTCAATCATTCGCACAAGGTAGAGCTCATGTTGTAAGAGAACTACATTGGTCCAATATAGCAACGGTAATGCCAAAGCTAGCAACAACATGTCACGACCCAGCAACGTCAGTCTAGGTTAAGTGTGGTGACAAAAAGCCAATGATGACAACTTCGTAGCAGCACGAAGAGTGACGACAGCCGCGATTCAGTATCAACCCTTCTGAGCCTAGCCAACTTTGATAGCAATCAGTACTTAATGTCTGACCCGAGATCTGAGTCACGTGAAAGCGTGAAAGTGAAATGCTGACCATTCCCTTGATCTTACAGGCCCGCCCGTCAGGGGTTTCGAGGCAAGTGGCGTCACTTTCAATCAAGGCTGCAACTTGCCAGGGATGAAGTTTCTGACAGTTACAGAGGATCACGGCGCCAATGGTCCAATCCAAATGTCGCTTAGGCACACCGCAGCTTCCCGTTAGAATGGGGAAGCTTCCCAGAAGAGTCTTGGACTGCGAAGTCCAATTCCAGAATCGTTCCACGGTCTGGAGGCGTCATCAGTGTTGGTCCAGCCCAACAGGGGTCGAAGTGGTACGTACCTAACACGAATACGAGACGAAGACCACAATGGGTTCACCAACATCATAGCAGACAGAGAGCAATCAAATGATAAGTCAAGGTAGTACGATAGACGTCTCGAATTCTTGCAGCCATGGCGTGAGAAGAAGACTTAAAGGCGTTCCGTCTCCCGACCATTTTTGCATTTGCTCTCTTGCCTTTCAGCCCCTGTTCCCCCTGCAAATACCTCCCTAGCCACCGCCGCCACACTCGAGCCCACGCCAAAATGATGGAAGGCATAGAGCTTCCAAGGCCGTCGACCATGAACCCTCTCGTAGTCTATGGCCTTGCTGGACTGGCAGTATCCATCATCATCAGTATCTGTCGCCAGCTCTTCTTCCAGAACAAATCACTACCACCAACCGTCTTCCATTGGATACCCTACGTTGGAAATGCAGTGTCATACGGCATGGACCCTGTGGCTTTCTTCGAGAAATACCGCGCCAAGGTACGTTTCTCGATGGAGGACACGGGTAGCGTTGGTTTCCGTTAGCTAACCATAATGAAGTATGGTGATGTCTTCACATTCACCCTGTTCGGCAGGAAAATCACATGCTTCCTTGGGATCGAGGGCAACGACTTCATCCTCAACGGCAAGCTCCAAGACATCAGCGCTGAGGAGATCTATGGCCCACTCACGACACCGGTATTCGGTAGCGACGTCGTCTACGACTGCCCGAACTCGAAGCTCATGGAACAGAAGAAGTTTGTCAAGTTCGGGCTGACACAAAAGGCACTCGAGTCACATGTGCCCTTGATTGAAAAGGAGGTTCTGGACTACATCAAGACTGCTCCCGCATTCAAGGGTTCATCTGGGGTTGTCGATATTTCTGGAGCTATATCTGAGATTACCCTTCTCACGGCGGCGCGCTCCCTCCAGGGTAAAGAGGTACGACAGAAGCTTTCTGCCGAATTTGCCAAGCTGTACCACGACCTTGATATGGTAAGAATCACACATCAGAAGACCGTCTCTTCCTAACATCAGCTTTCTTTTAGGGCTTCACTCCAGTCAACTTCCTCTTCCCTTGGTTGCCTTTACCCCGAAACCGTCGCCGAGATGCTGCCCACGAGAAGATGCGAGCAATATACGAGGACATCATTCAGAGACGTCGCAAGAACGGTGATACTGAAGACGACATGATCACGAACTTCATGAACTCGAGCTACAAGAACGGCACCCCGGTTCCCGACAAGGAGATCGCGCACATGATGATCACGCTTCTCATGGGAGGTCAGCATTCTTCGTCCTCAGCAGCCGGTTGGATCATGCTTCGTCTAGCGGCACACCCCAAGATCGCCGAGGAACTCTACGAGGAGCAAGTCCAGAACCTTGCTCAAGGCAAGAAAGAGAACTTGGCCCCCCTTCAGTATTCGGACCTGGACAAGCTCCCGCTTCTGCACAATGTCGTCAAGGAAACCCTCCGTCTTCATGGCTCCATCCACTCTATCCTCCGCAAAGTTAAGAATCCCCTCGCCATTCCCGGCACCCCATATGTCGTCGGCACTGACCAAGTGCTCCTGGCTTCACCAATGGTCACGGCAACGAGTAACGAGTTTTTCACGGATGCCAAGAGCTGGAACCCTCACCGTTGGGACGATCATCAAGAAGTTGAACATGCTGGTGACGCTGTGGACTATGGGTATGGTCTCGTTAACAAGGGCACCAGAAGCCCCTACATCCCCTTCGGCGCAGGAAGACATCGCTGCATTGGCGAGAAGTTTGCGTATCTCAACCTGGGTGTCATTGTCGGTACGCTCATCCGCAACTTCAAACTGTCAACCATGGATGGCAAAGAAGGCGTTGTGCCCCCTACGGATAACACCTCCATGTTCGCGCGTCCTCCTCAACCATCACCCATTAGATGGACCCGACGTGATTGAAACGAAACAATCTGATGGCGACATGAACCGTGCATTTCCTTCTCCTTAGACAGCGATAAACAATAGAAGTAATTGTAATTCCATTGCCCAAACGAAGATGTCACAAGGCGCTCTGAGTGACATTCTGTGATCGTGGGGTGATGATTCATTTGCATGGGTATCAAGAATGACACTGTTAAAATTGCATCTCCCCAGAAATCATGTCATCGTGACCCCCCTGTCCGTCATTGCTGCTACTGATCGCGCAGCATCTCAGCGCACTGTAGAGGCCACAACCCACAGCGAAGGCTAAGGGTCCCCAGGGTGCAACGGTGATCCGCCAGGTCAGTGGGGAGTTTCCAACGATTTGGGACCATTGAGTGCACATAAGATGGGAGGTGCCGAGGGAATCTGACGAACATCGAACCATTCAACTTCAGGGGCTAGACCCTGCAGCTCCACTCTGCAGCTGAACAAGCAACTGAACCGGGGATCTGATCGTGCGGAGATTCAAATTGAGGTGGCCAGATCCGACAACATCATGCGTCTCTAGCTCTTGGAACCTAACATGCGGTAAAGATCAATGTTGAGCGCTTGCCCACAGAGTCCGACGCGTCGCATGTGAGCGCGTCTACCATATCAAAAAGGATACGAATACGGACACGGACTGTGGATCCTGAGCCGGGTGGAGCGCCGGTTTTGTGGACCATGATCCTACGGGCAACAAGCGGGAGCAATTGTGTCTAGATTCGCTGCGGAAACATCTTTTGCATCCAACCGATTGGTCGTGAGAATACGATTGGCGAAAAAAGGGCAAACGTATTTCCTTCCCTTGTCGTAAGCACTAGTGAATTTGGGCGAAGGCCGGGGCAAGTGCATCACATTACATGGCCTAAGCCATCTGGGGACACAGAGTGACAAACTCTTGATTCTGACTGGCCAGCCATAGAGCCTGACGCTGGAATACCAAAACGACGCAGTGCAGCCTTGTGATAATCCGCAAAATCTCTCAACTCAAAGTGGAAATCACTTCCGTTGCCAGTATGGATTCTCCGAGGACTGGCACGGCCAGTGAGTTCAAGCTTGCACCCGAGCTTCGATATGAGCGCTCTGCTGAGGAGAACGCCGTCATTCACTTGCACCAGCTATGTAGCCCCTGCGCCAAGTTTACCACCAAAAGTCCCCTTCTTCGGACTCTCGCTCGGCGGGGCCGCATCAGGATCCTTGCCTCCGAGATTGCCCATGTTGGAACGCCTCTTGAATTGAAAGCCGGTTACTCGAGCGGTTGCCATCTGTGTGCACTTTTGTGGGACCGCGTAGCAGCGCATTTATTGGATCCGGCAATGTCAGCAAGATCCATGGATTACAGCAATGCAGTAGCTGTGATACTCGAGGCCCGCGATGATGAGAAGGAGTATGCTATTGAGGTTCAAAAGGGAACGGACTGGAAAATGAAAGCTTGGTGGACAGTGGCCCCCATGCCTTACTTGTTAGTCACCCTTTCGGCCCGTTCACTTTCGTTTCTGACCAGCTGTAGGTCAGACAAGGGCTATATCAAATTGAAGACCACAGCCTTGGGCAGCGAAATAGCCAGTTATTTATACATTCATCGTCGTACGAGTGAGTATATCGTTTAAGTGCCGGGACTCCAATGGTCGGCCGTTGACGATATCCTTAGGTCCAGACTTGAACATCGACTCCCTTCGCCATAACTCAGTTTCGCTCTCTTCGCGCAACAACGTCAACTTTGAAGTAATCAAGAAGTGGCAATTAGGTTGTACTGAGCACCATTCTGCATGTCGCCAATTTCCGAGCGTTGTTTCCCCGACACATCAGGCACCCTCAAGGTTACTAAACGTCAGTGGAGACAAAGTGCGTCTTGAATGTGATGTCGGAGCCACGACACCTGGGCTGGAATACACAACTCTCAGTCACATGTGGGGGCCCGATCCTTCTTTGTGCCCACAGCTGCTGGTGTCGACCATCGATTCGTTCATGCTGAGTATTTCCACGCATGATCTACCTAAAAAATATGTTGACGCCATTCAAATCACACGGGCCTTGGGGTTCCAATACATTTGGATAGACTCTCTCTGCATTATACAAGACTCCAAAGAAGACTGGCAAAGAGAAGCCGTCAAGATGGCGGCGGTGTACGGACGATCCAGCTGCAATATCTCCTATACCTTCCCTCCTGCATCAGAATCATCGAACAATCATCTGCGAGACCCCAGGATACATTTGCCTTGTCACACCCGTCTACCCTGTAAGTCTGGGCTGAGAGCCTCCAAAGCGCCTGAAGATCTAGTGATACAGCATACGCCTGGATACATACGACCTGCTTGGCTACCAACACACTACAAGTCAGTGTGGCCTCTCCTTTCGAGAGGATGGGTTTTTCAAGAACGACTTCTATGTCCCCGGACAGTGTATTACGGGCAGGACCGACTAATCTGGGAGTGTTGCAATGGGATTGAAGACGAATTCTACGGGCCCCTGGCTACACTTTCTGGGTCGAAAGTGCATTTCTATCGCATAATCACCCGCCTGACCGATTTCTTGCGGGGCGGTCGGGAGCTCCAACGTCAAACTGGCAGTTCGGAAGCCACCATTGGTGAAACAGATACCACCACCGGCGAAATGCAATTGGCTTTCCTGATTCGAGATTATCGCGCAGGAAACCTCACGAAAGAGACAGACCGTGGGATCGCTTTTGCTGGTATTGCTCGCGCGATTCAAGCCAAGGCTAACGTCACATACCTAGCCGGTCTCTGGAAGGAGTTTCTTGAGTATGACCTGCTATGGTCGGTGAGCCCTGTCCCAGTCAACGTTAGGGAATATGACCGGGTCAGAAAAGAGTCAGAGTCAGCGCCAAATTGGTCCTGGTTCTCTATCCCAACATACAAGACGGCTCTCGGAAATGATATTCTTGATTTTCCCTTCCGAACAACCATGCAGACATACCGACATTTCTCGATATACAACGCGAAGACAGTCTCATATTATCATCCCGACGGCTCGGCAAATCCCGACTCACTACTGTACAAATTTGCTGGCATGACTTTGACCATCAGAACAAAGCGGATTCCTTGCACGCTCGAGTGGAGAGATGCCCCGAAACTACTGTATGTGCTGCCGTTGGGGGATTACAAGTGGGCGTTGGGCATGAAGAATGTATGGCTGAAAGCAAGCCAACAATGGATTCGGTCCAAGTGCCTAAAGCATGCACACGATGATCCTCTTCTTAAGGAAGAAGACCAGCTCCCTCAAGATGCTTGCATGATACTGACTGTAGAACAAGCATTCTACACGGATCAGTCTGCCACACAACATGCATATAGCCTGGAGCGACAGCAAAAGGGGGACATTCCGGACTCTTGGAATCCTACTTATCAGTACGCTGGCATCGTGGTCGTACCAGTAGACTCGACGGATGCTCAGGAATTGGTACGTTGGCGACGTATCGGTGTTTTCATCTTCAGTGACGACATTGAAGAGGAGGGCTTTACAACACCATTCGACGAGTATGGGGCTACGGAAGAAGATCTTGTCTTGATCTAAGTTCTCGTTTTTGCGATTGTTGCAGAGGCCTTGCTAGATTCTTTCGATAATGAACAAGAATTGTCTATTTGGGTTGCATGATTTATAAACTGAGGCTGTTTTGTTACTTTTTGAGTCTAAACACTGGCTAGTTAACTAGATCTTCGGGAGTTTCTGGTGACATATCTGGCTGACCAAGCGTACATGTACCTAGACACAATAGCTTGGGAGATCCAAACACCAGTCCAAGAGATTCGCCAATAATATCCACGACTCATATCTCACATTGGCTAGGTCTTATTGCTCAATTCATGCCTGGGCCCCGGCATTTTATTTGTAAACTTTCAAGGAACGACTGTGTACGAATGCATGAGGTACAAACCATGCAAACATGAAGAAGTGGAAACCTGAAAAAAAGAAGAAGGGTTTCTTCCTGTAACCTGACACCTGAGATTTCCCGACACTGCCCTTAAGACATATTCGGGACAGGCATTGACTGTGAGAATACTGCTATCATCGCCGAACTGATACGAGTAGAGCTTAGATCCACACACATCCGCTGCCCTCCTGACCACAGACCATCTGTGTATCGAGATGATTGATTAGTCGTTGTTTCGTGAGTATCATGCAAAACACGTAGAACACTTACGGCGTTGGGGGCTCCGCCAGGGCAGGTCCAGAGGTCGCAGGCAGAGATTTGGCCACTGCAGCGGCAGTTGGTCTGTCCGACAACCTTGCCGCCGTTGCAGGCAGGAAGAATCTGGCCGCAGTCGACACGAGCTTCAAGATCACGAGTCTCGACCCAGCCGTTAGGCATGGCGATGGCGCCGGCGGCGAAGATGGCAAGAACGGGAATGGTGAAGAACTGCATTTTGATGGGTTGGATAAATTGTGAATAGGGAATAGTTGCAGAGGAAATGTGATGTCGGTGTTGTGGATGATCTTGTAGATGTTGTGAGTGAGCTGGAGATGGAAGTTAAAATTGCAAGTGGCTTCTTCACCTTCTTATACTTTTTGTCCTCACACATTCCGCCTTATTTATTATTGAGAACGTTTCCCGGTAACACCTTCGCAAGTAATTTCTCCCATTGCGTTCTTGCCTGGCTAGTCTACTTCGTGTTACCTTACAAGCTCCCCCTTCATCATCTGATACTATTCCGTGTATCTCAACTCCCCAACGGTATGGAAGCGCGCACAAGTAATCCCTATTGGCCCGTTCGGTTCCTCATTCACCGGGGCATAGCCTCAACTCGTCCTTGGATGAAGCTTGTGGGAATGTTTAGTCTCAGTCGTATGGGGGTTATGTGACGATCTTCTCATGCTGATCGGTGGACCTTTCGCCCGAGCTTGATGAGCGCTTTCGCAAAGTAAATGGTAAGACAGGCTATTCGAAGGATTGTTTCGAGTTTCACCACCTGGCGTTTTCCAGTTCCTTTCAGTATTCGTACCACTATGCCATGCATACTGGCTGTTGGAATCAAAGAAAGGGATAGAAGTAACAATTGTGGGTATGAAAAGTGACAACATTAGGGATCAGCATGACAACATCCGCAATCGTTCACACTCAGCCTACAGCAAACCGCCGCAGCCCACTCATTTGGCATATGGGTCCATGGCTGATCAACGAAAAAGTGAGTCCGAACTCTGGAGCCGAGATATCCGAAGGTCGTGGAGCTGGACTTAGGCTCCGACCCGGCGCAGCTTAAATCCACGTTATTTCAGCCCCTGTGGAGTCCAGTAACTCTTCTTAGTAGACATTTCCTTAACATTAAGTATCAGGGCTTGTAATCACCCACTTCCAAGCTCTGTGAATGACAAGCCGGGAATAACAAGAAAACCTGCCCCTTATTGGTCTTCCGCAACACTGCGCAACAAGGTTGCTTTCTGGGATTCCGCAGAGAGCAAATCGCTAGTACCTACCGTCGGTTTATAGATTAGTGGAGTTTTACTGGAATATTCATGCACTTGACGAGGTGGCGCGAGTTGGCACTGTCTTACCACCTCCTCATTGTCTCACGAGGGAGCAATCCTTCAAGTTCCACTTTTGCGCCCCAAAGAGGCACAGCTTCGCTTATTTGAAGACATCGCGACAAGTACTCAACAACGAGTTCCTTCACCATTCCCATGCAATGTGGTACTAGGGACGATTGGGGCCAGTTTAATGCTCTCGTTTCCAAACTACAGATGTGCACCGATTGAATGGACTAGTATCCGGACGCTACGCCTCAAGCCGGCCATAGAAGTACATGTAGGCAAAGGCCTCGTCTAGGAGTAGTATTCTGTGCGTTCAGGTACCACAATCATTTGATGTTGAAGACAAGAGCAGAAATATGAGTCCGAGCTTACCAGCCGCAGCCCGTATCAAGTGAGACGTTTTTCTTAGGTTGACGCCAAGGCACATCGGAACGAAACTCGCGGGTGAGGCTGGCGGGAGGTCCCGGTGAGGCGAATTGCCTATTGGGCGTCATTTAGGGATAAAGATCGACATACCCACTCTTAAAAAGTCCGAGATGACCAGTGCTAATGCGCAACCGAAACTTGACACTCGAAAGGGATGATTTCGCGATGTTAGGCACCTAGACTTGTCTCTACCAAAATTATTAGTCACATAAACCGCCAAACCAACGTAACGCCCGAGGCTCGGCACTCGAAGAGCCGCGATGTCCTACTTACGAAGCTGCCTGATGCAGTAAGTCTCCTCAGAAGCCCTCCTCGTCCACAGGGCTGAGTAAGACGTGGCCGTACCTTGCTTGCCGGCCACAACACCCTCTGTCCCTAGGGTGTTCAGAGCCAAGTATTGCATTCCAACAACATTGGCTGAAATTTCTCGTCCTGCGTCAAGACTAAGCTGCTAGTTGTCAAACGCCGCGGGAGTGGCTGCGAAAACACGCTATGGCTGCGGGCTGACAATTGCGGATGTGACTTGCAGCATCATCGCCACCATTGGAGGATCACATGGCGTTCAGCTTCTGAGCCCCCATCACATTTGCCGACATCGAATAAGACCTCTTAGTCAAGACAATGACGTCTATTTCTCTCTCGTGATTTGGAAATTCCTTCGCATGACAGTGGTTTTCTAAACATGCAATGTACGGGAATCACCTAAAACTTGCCCTTCTCGCCAATGAAGGCGCAGCCAGCCCACGCTGCTGTGCTTATGCCAAGATGCCTTGTCGGCCGCCTATCGACTGCAAGTGTATGTGGTGACGTTATTCAGGATCTGTACTCCGAGAAGGTGCAACGGGTCGGTGGTATCAGCGAATGGAGTTCCTCGAGAGATCAAGTGAAATCCAGGGGGTATGCTAGGCGGACCGAATGACACTTTGGTATAAAGAAACGCCCTGTGCAACTAAGATAATGAGAAAGTAGTATACTGGACATCAGCAACACGAAATCGCCTAATCATGTTGAACCTCCTTGCAATCTCCTTCCAGCGGCAATCTGCCGCTGTGTTTTTGGCGCTCTGCGCTTTTCTTCTCTTTGCCGATTGTACCTCAGCCGTCAAGATCAGAGATGGCGCGGATCCAACTGTGATGAAGATCGGGGATACCTACTACTCGGCTGAATCTGCAGGTGGCATCTATGTTCGAGCTGCATCCTCGCTCGAAGGCCTTGGCGCGTCTGATGTTCGTCGCAAGCTAGTCTGGTCCGACACGAAGAACATGGGCGCTATCTGGGCACCTGAGATCACAACTGATCTCGGCCGAACCTACATCCACTTCTCTGCTGGAGTAGACGCTGCCCATCGCATGTACGTGATCAGTGCCGACTCGCCTCTTGGGGAGTACTCGGCCGAGACCAAGCTTGCCCTGCCTGACGACCAGTGGGCCATCGACGGAACGTTCTTCGTTTTCGAAGGACTAGGATACTTCGTCTGGTCCGGCTGGAAGAGCGAGGCGGAGAACTCAGAACAGAACCTGTATATCTGCCGCATGGACAGTCCTTCTCAGCCTATCGGCCAGCGGTACATCATCTCACAGCCGAGAGAATCTTGGGAACAAGGCGACAGCCCACTCATCAACGAAGGTCCCGAGGCAATCGTCGATCCAAATGGCCAGCTGCACATCGTTTACTCTGCCAACGGTAGCTGGAACAACAAATACTGCCTCGCAGACCTTCGACTGCGGAAGGGTGGTGACCCTACGTACGTGTGGGATTGGTACAAGTCCAACGGTTGCCTGTTCGGTTCTCATCAGGACAGAATGATGAACGGTTGGGATGCAACCTTGTACATCGATGGACCTGGTCATCACACGTTCGCACTTCCCAACGGCGACGTCAACGATAGCCCTGGGGGCACAAGCCGCATTCCATTTGTGTTTCACGGCGTGGAGAAGGGTACAACTTATAGCTGGGATAATCGTGATTGGTTTACTGGCAGCTATGTCTGGTGGAGTAACACCGCTTACACTCGAGCGAACGTGCCGGGAGATACAAGTAACACGGGTTACAGCTTCAAGTTCTTTGAGTAGGGGGACAAACTTCTGAACGCCTCTCATTCGGGAGTTCGTGTCATACTGCGCATCTGAAGGCCTGTACCTATTTCAACGACACACGTAAGAAAAAATGTTCGTCTACATCGCCCTGCACGGGAAGTGGAGCCGGTCTAAACATTCACTTGTGAAGTCGACTTGCTAGAAGCATCGGTCTTGCATTTGGGTCCACCGCCCGCGTCTGACTCGCAAGTAGCTTTTATTCCATGGCGTAACAGACCAGTGTCATGCGGACCAGGTGGAGCTGATACCATCATCAAAGAGGACTGTTGCTTTTCAGCCAAGGTTTGGCCAGTCAAGGCTTGGGTAGCTTTGAAAAGAGGTCTAAACATGGATGAAAGACCATTGAATACTGACGTTGGCTGTCTGGTCGCTGTCTACGAAGTTGACTACTATTATTCAGGAGGGTCACCTCTACAGGTAGGCTTAGATCAAGAAGGAATCAGGGTGGTCGTTGAAGAACTGCATGGCCTCCACGCGGTAGTCATCCTTAACAACCTCCGGTCCGCTCTCCTTGAAGTTGTAGGTCTCCAGTCCCTCCTCAGAGTACCTCGGCCAATCAGCAAGATCGAGACCGTGGTTGTTGGGGCTCAAGGTACGGATGAAGGAGATGGCGGTAGCTTGGTAAGCATTGGTGTTCTTGCTAAGGCCGTAAGGCAAGCCTGCGAACATGTAGAACCAGACATCGAAGGCGTGGAACGAGCCGAGCACAGGCAGATGGGTCAGGACACCGAGATCAGGCAGCAGTCCGGCGGAAGGAATGCTGACATCGGTGACGTAGTTCCAGACGGTCTGCTCGGAGGTGTTGTAGTGTGCTAGCAAGTTACGGCGCTGTGCCTGGAAGCTGAAGTCGCCCACCACTGCGGCCAGACGCTTGAAGTTGGGGGTCACGGCGTTGAGGACGCCCGAGTCGAAGGGGGAGCCCTGGGTGATATCCGCTGGGTAGAGCTCCATGAGCTTGGCCATCTCAGCGTCGGAAGCCTTGGGCCACCAGATGTCCTTGAAGTACTTGGCGAAGTCCTCGTCGGTAAGGGTCTCGAGTTGAGCGAGGAGAGAGAAAAGGGTGCCCTCATCACGCATGTCGCCGGTGACCAGAGGAACGGAGGCCATCTTGCCAGCAGTAGCCAGGCGATGGGGAGAGTCCTTCAGATGCTTGCCGTCGGGACGGATGGTCCAAGTCGAGGCCAGGGATCGAGGTCCGAGAACTAATCAGGTATTACATAGTCAGCCGAAGTTTATCATTTTGCAATAGTGGAAGGTCACTTACGCATGCCCTCGTCGTTAACAGAAGCCATGATGTCGTCAAAGTCGGCGACCTTCAAGCAGGCAATCTTGTCTGTGGCGTTGGTGCATCCTGTTCTCTCGACCATGTTGTCGAAGAAAGGCTGAGCACGCTCGGCGCTTTCGACCATGACCGGTCCACCGGACAAAGCCATCGCACCGCGGAAAAGATCAGTAGCGCCCTCTCCTTCATCCCACAGCAGATGCGCGACGACGGACCAGCTACCAGCCGACTCGCCCATGATGACAACCTGGTCCGGGTCACCACCGAAATCGGCAATATGCTTCTGAACCCATTGCATGGCAACTCTTTGATCTTCGAGACCTACAAGTATACTGTCAGCAGACGTGGGGAATCAAAGTGGCTTTCTACTACTGACCGAGGTTGAGAAGTCCGGCCTCCTCCATCTCCTTGGAGGCGGAGAAACCGAAGGCGTTGAGGCGGTAGTTGGCCGATACGCCAATGATGGGCTGGTTGAGGCTGACAGAGGTGCGCACCAGTCCACCGATGTTGTAGTTCGGCACGGCACCGCGGATCACATCCGTCTCACTGGTGGCAGTAAAGGGGCTGCCGACCTCATATCCACCTCCGTGAATCCAAATCACCACGGGCAGCTTGTCTCCCTTCTTAGCGTCGACAGGGGCTTGCACATTGATGAGAAGGCAGTCCTCGCTGCGGGTTTGTCCGATGGTATTAAAGACTGTGTCGGCCAAGGCGCCGACGATGGGGCCGATTGCCGTGCCGGTCTTGCCCAAGATGAGACTGCTGGACGAGTTCATGGACAGAATTGAGCCCGTTGTCTTCTGCGGGCAGATGGGACCGTAGCTGCTGCCATCGAAGTCGCCCAAATGCTCGGTGTAGAGCTGAGAGTGCTCGAAGCGGCCAGCTGAGGCGAAAGGAATGCCTTAGAAATGTTAGTTCCGCCGTCTGAAAAATTAAGCATGCGTGCTCAGGTCCCGTTGCAACGCACCTAGGAACTCCTTGATGTTGCCATTGATCCGGCCAGTGATGTTGGCGTAGTCAATCTCCACCTTGGGGCTCAACGCATCACGGGCAGAAATTGGCTTCGCAACGGCAAAAGCGGAGTTTGAGGCCGCGAGTAGGGCTGCAAGGCCCGCCCACTTAGATGTCATATTAATTAATTGTGTAAAGAAATTGTCAAGGAGTGTAATTGGGAGTTGATGTCTCAACTCGCCAGTTGGATACAATGATGCAGAGATGGAAGCAAGGAAGTGAGGCTCTACTCAGCCAAGAGTGATGTTGGTACATATACGATGGGAGGGAACTCTCTGCGCCAAGGGGTACAATCGATAGTCTCAAAGGATGTCATCTGGAAATCTATTCACCGACTGTGCCGGCGGCTCCGGACCCTCTCAAGTCAATCATGATCGTCAATCAATGTGCCAAAGAAGCTGTCACAGGACGGAATGTCTTCCGTGGGAAGACCCTTTTGCTTCCACTTGAGCATAGCGTTGAGATTCTGGCATGCACAGCTAGTCATGTCTGGGCTCGAGTGGAAGTATTCGGTAGCGATCGGCCGCCAAGGCCCCTTGACCAAGGGTCATAAACGTGGCAGTCATTTCGACACCTGGTCGTATTTCGTCGAGAGTGGGCACCCAAGACCAGGATTTCGACATCGACAGCAAACGGGGTTCGCTAGCTTCGAACTCACTCGGGGGAAAGAACGCGCCCGTGCCTCGGACCACGTGGAAACATGAGCCCGGGGCTGGGGATAAACACTTTGGAGGGTTAATTATGTTGGAATTCCTCCTTCCTTTTGGAGGAGTAATCGTTGCTGAGCTGAAACTCCCGCCGGCTAGTATCCAACTAACCTTACTCGTGGAATGTCGACGAGTTTGGATCTAGCGTTCGTCAAGACAGCATGTGAACGTAAAGTATAAATACAATGATTATATGGCGTAGTTAAGACCCCTAGACGTGCTGTCGCACCTTTCGCTCCTCCTCCCAAGTAACATCCCTCTGGACCACGATTGTGTCCATGGGCACATCATCGCTCGCCTCTTCACGCTTGGGGCTTTTAGCTCCAGATACCGAATACCTCATGCCACTGCCGTGGTGCAGGTACTCCTCCGAATCGTTGCCTGTGCTCAGGCGTTCGTGGTTCGCGGAGCGCTTGAAGTTGTGATGAACTCCAGGTCGTGAACCGCCGGCGCCGCCAGTGCCACCGAAAGCAGGGTTCGACGAAATCTGGTTGGACTTCTGGTCGCGGGTGGACCAGGGAGTGCCGTAACGCATCTTGCGGTAGACGGGCACGAGAGTAACTGCGCAGGCGCCGATGATGGCAACGTAAATCTCCACGACGGTGGCAGTCCACATGAGAGCGTATTGCTCTGTTCGGCGAAGTCAGAAAACCGATCAACATAATGGAGGGAAAAGGGGTTCTTACGGGTCATATCCGTCACACCGATGGAGTAAAGAGAAGCCAGAGATCCGAAGCGGACGAAACTGGCAATTACGACGCTGTTTTGAATGCTTCGTTAGTATCATCCCGTGGTTCAGTTCTTCCGGGGTCTACTCACAGACTGCCAAGTCCGAAAACGCAGCAGATGCCCACTCTCTTGCTCGAGCTGACCTGCAGCTTCATGGTCTCGTGAATCGGCAGTACCAAAGTCAAGATGTCGATGAGACTGTTGGCGATGGAGTTGCCCACGAAGTACAGAATCAAGTCGATGCAGGTTCCGGCGCCTGGGTTGGTCGTCTGCTCCCATGTGTACGACAGCGGACGGCACTGCAAGCAGTTGGTGATGAAGATGGCGACGCCCCAACCGATGCAAGCCGCTGACAAAACGTAGATACCCTTCTTCATGAATGGCGTGGGGAACACGCGCCAGTAGAAGGCCAACAGAGAAAGTTTGATCAAAGGCGAGGAAAAGCCGTAGCAGAACTCAGCAGCGACGACACACTACAAAATTGTCAGCTTCAGTCCTTGGCCTCGATCAGGAAGACATGTTCTGCGGACCTTCAAAAATATGATCAACTTCGCCGGGTCCTCGGCCATCACCAACACGATACTTCGGCCCAGACCGCCGTTGACTGTGGCATGAATGGTGATGCCGCAGAACGCGTGGTTCACTGCCAAACTCGCCAGCGCCAACCAGTCGTCGAGACCCCATCCTACTCCCGTGAGCTTTCGCGCCCAGAAACGTCCGGCGCAGGTCACCGTTGCGATCACCGCGAGGATGACATTGATGGCGATGATGGCAGTATCCGTGTGATCGCCGGACGCTGTCGGCGTCGTTGTTGTCGTTGTCGAAGCCATGTTGTCCGGATATCCAGGCTGATCCGAGCCGCAGCCAGTCAACAAAAACACAATGTAATCCGACTGTTGTCGCACGTCATAAAACGCCAGCAAGAAAGCAAAAGAGGAGAGAGTCTGCTCGTTTGGTGGGGGAGAACCAAGTTAATAACCACTATCTCCACATCCCGCTGACTGACAGAATGGTCACAGAATGCGTAGAATCATCAGAATACGGCAGATCCTGCAGTGTTTGTGGTCTGAGCGGTTCCTGATCCGGCCGGCCGGGAGTTGTTCCTGGATTCTAAGGTGGCATTCATGGAGACGACGGTGCAGGGAAGACGTTTCAAGAGATTCATCGTAGTGCCGGGCGAAGTGTACGTGACATGTCATGTAAGACGTAACCGTGCCATTGGTTCAGCGATCAGATCCAGTCACGAAAAGCCTTCCCGTTCTAGCCCATGAACCGTACCCCACCCATCATCTGTGCCGGCATCAAGATCCCTGCTTGCCGGTGAAGAATCGACTACATGCCGGGGCAGGGGCATCGTCTTGGCAAGCGTAGAAATGCGAGTCATGTGACATCCACTCTACATACTACTAGACTCCATTCCGAACCCCCAAGAGTCCACAGATACCAAAGTTTGTCCTATCAAGCGGTCCGAAAACTCCAGGTTTTCGTACAGGTGCTGTTTGGCCGAGATTGTGCTCTGACAGGAACGGCATCGGGGCGGGGTTGACAGACGACGAGGTGGATGTGTCGATCCCAAAGACTCGAACCTAGATGCCGGAATGCAGCCGCGAAGTCAGGAGAAGGAACAGCTCATCGCCGCCCGCGGAAATGAGATACAAGCAGAACTTTTCACAGCGTTGCAAAGTCTCCGCAAAGCTGCCTCCTGAGATCGGAATAGGAAAGGCGAGTACCGTTTGTGACACGATCTGTCGCTGAAGGTGATAAGCGGCTACCCTTTCCACTTGATCCTTTTGATGAGCCTTTCAGGAGGTTTCCCCTTTTGTGACCCCGGTGATCGCCATATTCGCATCGACATTCCTTCACTTCTAGAAAAATTCCGATACGTTACGCAAGACATACACACCGAATTTTTCGCGGTAGCCACATCGCGATCCTTCAAGATGGCCGGCTCCAAGGGCGCAAGCTTTCCGATTCTCTCATACCAACCTCTACGCATATTCTACCAGCTTTTCGGCGGCCTCTTTATCCTCCTCTTCTGTCTTCCCATCTGGTGTGTCCAGGCCGCGATTCCGGCATGCCGCCCTCACCCAAAATGGGGCTTCAAGCAGGCTCTCATGGCGCGTCTTACACGCAACATTGTTGACCTGTACTCAAACGTGGGAATCACCGAGACGCACACCCTCAAGCCGGGCAAGGAAGGCGACCGCTTCCAGACCGCTGAGCCTTTCTCATCAGAGCACTACCGCGGACCTCTGGCCTCGAACCCCGATGTCAAGCCTACCACCGTCGGAGGCACGTGGTTCCCCGAGAAGCCTGATGTTGAAAAAGGCTTCGGCGGCGTCGTGGTCCTGCAGATTCATGGTGGCGCCTTCGTCCTGGGCGATGGCCGCACAGGCTACTGCGGCTTCATGGCTAACACGCTGATCGACAAGGCCGGCGTCGACGCCGTCTTCGCGCCGCAGTACCGTCTGTCCGGCTACGGTAGCGCGGGTTCCGCCGCTAACCCTTTCCCCGCCGCCCTGCAGGACGTTATCACCAGCTACTTGTACCTGACCCAAACTCTCGGCATCCCTTCTCAGCGCATTGTGCTCTGCGGCGACAGTGCCGGCGGCAACTTGGTGATCGGTCTGCTCCGCTACCTCGACACCTTCGGCCGGGACCTTGGCATTTCCTCCCCGAGTTGCGCCGTCCTCATCGCTCCGTGGGTCAACCCGCTTGCCAGCTTGGGACCGGACTCGGTGTACAAGCAGCACGAGCACTGGAGCACCGACTACTTGCCCGTGTCTTTCCTCCGTTGGGGGGCCAAGGTGTACTCATCCGGTGTGGCTGAGGAGACCCTGCCGTATGTCACCCCTCTTGGCAACCCTTGGAAGACTCAGGTCCCCGTCTTTGTTACTATGGGCGAGGCAGAGATCCTTGAGACGGACGGCACTGCATGGTGCCGCCAGATGCAAGAGGCTGGAGGCAACTTGGAGGTGACCTACGAGGAGCATGCCGTCCACGACACGCTGTTGATGGGTGCCATTATTGGCTGGGAGGAGAGTGCGCAGGTTGTGGCCACGAGAATCGGGGAGTTTGTTGCCAAGGTCCAGAAGGTGACGGACTTGTAAGCCGGTCGTTCGGAGGAAAAGAGGGGCGAAATTGATCAATCACCCTCACCAAAAGTGTATACTAGTGTAAGGTTTCTTTGTACATGATGATTGGCAGTATGCGATAGACGTAAAATAGGCTCAGCGTTAATTGTTTCTCACATTCGATATTATCTGACCATCTGATGTGATGTAATGACTCGGGACCGTCGTACGATGAACTCAATACCACCTCAGGTTACAATGATCACGATCGATTTAGATTCCTGCGAAGAAATCGCCGGATTTTGAGAGAATTAACAAGTTGAAGAGAATCATGAATTTGTCATTGATTAAAGATATCTACAAGAACTTCAACGCGCTGAAAATGACTCCCTGAAAGCATCCTAAATGCGCAGGGAATCGCCAATCTCGTTGAGATAGGCGATGGCCTCCTCGCGATAATCATCAGCCACAACATCAGCGCCACTCTCACTCCACAGCATCGTTGACTTGCTAGACGAGTCATACTGCGGCCAAGTGGGCACATCGGTCATGTCATGCTTGTTGGGGTCCAAGTTGTTTACAAACGAAATCAGGGTGCCCATCAGATGGCGCGAGTTGTTGCTGGGCAGCGCACCGAAGAAGTTGAGCACCACATCGCTGGCGTGGAAGCTGCCCAGGTACGGGACCGCCTCCAATGCATCGGAGTCGGCGTAGTCGGCCTCGGTAATCTCTCCCAAGGTCGCAGTGCCGGCCAAAACCGATGCGGGCAGAGCTTGCTCGATGAGGTAGTTCCACTTGTTGCCCGGAGCGGCGCTCATCAGCTGGCGACGCTGGGACTCAAAGCTATAGTCGCCGGTGATGGCGGAGATACGCTTGAACTGAGTGTACAGAGCGTTGTTGTCGCCAGTGCCGAAAGGCGAGCCGGTCGTCTGGTTGTCGGGGTACAGAGTCAGGATCTGCTCGAGCTGGGCCTCAGTAGCGTTGGGCCACCAGGTCTTGAGGAAGTAGTCCATAACATCGTCGTCGGTGGTGGTGTTGGCGGCGTTGATCAGAGAGAACAGAGTGCCTTCGTCGCGCATGTCACTGGAGAAGTAGTTAGCATCATTACACAGATGACTTGGCATCACAACTTACCCCCAAAGCAGAGGAACGTCGGCAATAGCTCCCGCACTGACAAGCTTGTCCGGGCTGTCAGTGAAAACATCGCCATCAGGGCGGATGGTCCATGATGAGGCCAAGCTGTTGTAGCCCAGGAAGTACGGCACTGTCTGCATGTGTGCGTAGATTTCGCTGTACTCGACCTCCCGCAGGCACGCAATCTTATTTGTGGCACTGCTGCAACCGACATAGCTGACAAGGGAGTCAAACGTGCTCTGCTGCCTCTCGGGGCCATCAACCTTCAACGGGCCGCCAGAGCTACCGACGGCGGCGCGGAAGAGTCCCTCGTTGTCGCCGCCGTTGGCCACCAGGTGAGCGGCCACTGACCAACTGCCCGCGCTCTCGCCCCAGATGGTGACCTTGTCGGCGTCTCCGCCGAAGGAAGCAATGTGCTTGTTCAGCCAGCGCAGAGCGTTCCTCTGGTCTTCGAAGCCCAGGTTGAGCAGGCCAGCAGCCGCCAATTCCTCAGAGGCACTGAAGCCAAAGTGGTTCAAGCGGTAGTTGATGGAGGCCACGATGATGGGCTGGCCCATAGCGACACTGCGCTCGACAATGTTGGTGGCCTGGTAGATCACTCCCGGGTTCTCGACATCGGCCTCCAGCAGCGAACCTCCCGCGCCCGCCTCGAAGCCACCGCCATGGATCCACAGGAGAACGGGCAGGCCGGCAGTGCTGCTGGTGTTTTGCGGCACATGGATGTTGATGGAGAGGCAGTCTTCGCCCTGCGTGAGGGTGGACTGCGACAGAGCAGCAATGAGGACGCCAGACAAGCTGCCTAGCGGCAGCACAGACGGGTCGATGGATGAGGGGAGCTCATGCTGCGGGCAGACGACGCCATACTCTGAGACATTTTGCACGCCGGAGACGGAAGTCTCGGCCAGTACCGAGTGGTTGAACCGGGCTGCTGTAGCATATGAAATGCCTAGAAAGTATCACAATTAGCATGCGGGGTTGAGAGGAGACGGGGAGCAGATCTTACCTAGATAGTTTGAGGTTCCGGTATTGTCGTCGTTCTTGCCCTGAAACTGGGCATAGGAGGTGCTCACAATGGGGGAAGCGTCTCCGACGAAAAGAGTGGCGCCGGTGACGATCTGCGTTGTCGCATGGCAAAGGCCCAGGGCCGAGGCAAGGACTGCAAGTTGCTGGAGCATTGTAAAAAGAATGGACGTCTGCGATCGACAGACAAGAGAGTTTGGCGGGCGGATGAGGAGCCTAGAACACACTGGCGTTCGTTCTAGGGCGTCTCAAATATATTTGTGTACTTTTGAGCTAACCTCCCTGACTTTCCCAGGCCTCCGATCAAACGGCAGAGTGGCAATATGCCTACGTGAGAGACTATCGTAAACCCGCTGCGGATACTTGGACGGAATGATCGCATATTCCGGCCAGAAGGAACCTTTTCTGGGCATCACTCCACGACCGTCTGAGCGGCCCCTCCGCGTCCATTATTGAAAATTAGAATATCATCGCGACTTTATGCGCGAAATCTGAGTTGTGTATACGGCCACGCGGCAGTGAAGAAATATTGAAATGTGCGGTGGAGTGTATAAACATTCAGAGTGGGATCGCGGCAAGGTGTAACGAATATTTAATAACGCGCCGGTGGGATACCCTGGGTTCAACGCTATCCTCCGTTTGTGCAACGGGTGGAAGCGTTCGTTGTCTGACTCGTGTGAACTGGATCGTGCGACTCATGTCCAATCGCAGTATGGTGGCATGCCGGGCCGGCGTTCGGGTGCGGAAACGGGCTTATCAGGTCCGCAAGCACGTGGCGGAGTAAAATGCCCTTCAACCCCTGGCCACTCTACAGCAGGATTTTTTGAAACTGGTCGAACAGCTTCGTCTTGATGGCTTCGATTGGAACACTTCAGCAACTTTTTCTTGGAAAAGGGTGTGTGCCCTTAATCGGAATTCTCAGTGCTGAAAATGGTTGGCATTTGTGTACGGCGAGATGCTAGCTGGTCACTTTTCAAAAGATACTGAGTGGCAGCTGAAGGCGATATCAAAGCAAGTCGAGAAGCGGCATCGTGAAAGCCGGACTAATTTGACGATAACCCTGTTCTCCGAGATCGCCCCGCAGACCTACCACCGATTCAGAGGCCGGGAAGACCCCAAGCGGGTTAAATAAATGACAGGTGCCAAGATTAGATGCCGGGGTATCTATTGCATCCCGTGCGGTGCACCGCCAGCCTACGTAACCTTAAGGGGTAGTGACGTCTTGGGAAACGATATCGCGAGAACTAATGTTGTTTCACCAAGAACCTGTCAACTTCGTTCAGACATGGAATAGACGTGGTACACCTTGTCACAAGACTAGGCTTGACGAACTGATGAAACCTTGAAAAGGGGTACAGTACCAGCTCCGGGTTCATGGTTCTCACATCTTGCTCTGTAATTGACCTGAACAAACTGCCGTACTTGTGCTCTAGTGGATGCGGGGACCATCAGTTGGATCCCTCACAGTGAAAAATTGAGACATTAGAGGATGGCGAGGTATGCACTTGGCTGTCTCAGGTTTTCTCAAAGCATTATCAATTCCTGGTGTCTGTTTGAATGAGAAAACAAGAATTTCAGCTATAACTCTGCGCGTTAACACAAAACCCCACAATGTTCGCTACAGTGCAATTTTATTGTCTTCTGAGATGATTGTAATATTCGTCTTTGCCAATGTCAAAACTTTGATTTTGTAATATAATGTTGAGCCTGTACATGAGTCTGCAGTAGCTTTTCCGGGCCGTGATTCGTCTGTTTACAGCCTGGTTCTGCGAATGATTTCAGGGCTATCGTAGTGTTCCCAGCCCCAAACACAGGTACGCATCAAATACGTTCATTGATTTTGCACTGGAGGAATGGACTTTGCCGTAAACTAAACAGTGGCACGAAACCCGCGTTCGCGGGTGGAGGTTGGCCACCTGATGTCACTAAGACTGATCTCTCGACCACAGCGGATAAAGGTCCCAGGACATTGTTTGCCCTCGATAGACTCAAGACAAAGTGTGAAATAGCTTAAACTAGTACGTAGTAGATATAGACACGGCATCCGATGATTGTACTCTCACGCCCCTTGCTTACCACTGCCCTTGCCATTGTCGTCGGTTTTGAAGCAACAGAAGAACTTCTTTCCAGTCACGCAAGAATGACCTCCTCCCTTGTCATCTTGCCCCTCCTTCTTCCATCCGTCGGGACATTTTGCATCGCAGAATGGGGCTTCGCCGAACCACTGGCATATCTCAGCCCTGGGTACCAATGAGTTATTGAGTTGCAGGTCTACAGTCCTGGTCAGAGAGGCTCTAGTAGTCGGAACTTTGCATCTATATGGCTTTTTAAAAAACTATAATGACCTATTTCCATCCACGCGCGACTCATTGGGACACTGGTGAAGCTTACCGACGGGAGTGGCCGACGCTGTCAGCGCCAAGGCCGTCAACACGAGAATTTCGAGGCGCTTCATTTGTGTATGGATTGCGTTGCAGGTGTCGAGAGGTGAATAGACTACCGATATCTGTCCACAATTTTGACAGGCGGACGCATGGCTTATTAAAATTCGACTCCGTGTTGAAGCTGAAAACCACGCATCGTGAGGTCTGGGTGACGATGAGTGAGCGGTAGCACGTGCGACACGTTTGACTTTTCATGCAAGTCACCCACAGGAATGACTCTCGGAAGCCGGATCGCTCTCGCTTCCAACGAAGTTGAGGAGACGGTGTTTCTATCGATGGGACGGAGCTGACAACCAAGCTCACCCCTGCCATCCGGAAAGCTTGACCACACCAGAAGCGACCACCATACCGAACTATGGAGATTCATACCACATTTCGTCCAATCATTCAACGTGTGCTGATATTCTCAGCTGGCATGATAGCACCAGCTGGGCGCCTTGCATCAGTCTGATGGCTATGACGAAGACGTGCAAGGCGCCGAAGGAGTTGCTTACGAGATAAGTGGAGAGATAGAACCAGCCGCGGCAACGTGTCTGTCGAATGAGACAAGAAGTCTGCCTCACCTTGGACTTTGAGTAATTGAGTAACACCTGGGCATATCGGTGAAAATGGTGTGAGGTCTTCCCAATATCTCCTGTGGAAAAAGTCTTACTTTCTCTGTCTCGGCAACTGAGTGCTTCAGCACGAATAATACGACAATAGGAGGGCACCTAGATACTATAAGTGCTTCTACTATGGGTACTTTAAGAATACGATGGCTCTTCTTAGAGAAAGCCCGTGTTGCGTGGGCTTTTGATCAGTAAGGTAGGCAATAATACGCCGACAGCAAGCAATGTTTCGGCAGTGACCTGCACAAATTTGTCTGGTGACTCCTCAGTACAACATTGACGCGTAATTTATACTCCAGGGTCACCTGTTATTTGTGCTGTATCTGCCACAGTTCCACTTGCCGACAGAGCGATTTCTTCCCATGTTTTGAGCTAGAGAAGCATGAGAGAATCATGGGGACGTCTAGATCTTGGATTGTCGAAGCGACAATATTAATGCTACTCGGAATTTGTTCCTGATCTCGTCGGAGAGGGTCGCAACGCTTCGTTTCATGCAGATCTGAGCCCCTCTACTGGGCAGCTCTCGGCAGCCATGTTCGATCTTGGTGACCACAGGCATGTTTTCATTGATGTCTGCGTCTTATTCAACTTTCATACGTAGACGACAGGGCAAAAGGACCGTGGACGAGACGAAATTATACACTGTAGTATGGCGAGTTTGCCAAGTTCATCACCTCACGAACTGGATCTTGGTTTCTGAAGTAGCGGCGCACCGACACAGTACCGACTCCAGGAGAAACCCCCATTTGCTGTTTCGAAAATACCGAAGACATCAGAGTCAAAATGGAGGACTTTTATGTAGAGCTAGTCATAAACTGCGTTGAGTGATGGTGCCAATTTTCGCAACTTATTTAAGCTGCTAAGACACAAGATGAATCCGAGGTTCTTCAAGAACAATGGTCTATCCAATTGTCTTCATTCGGCGGCACAAATTCGCATAAGGATGTGTGCGGTTGCCTTAGCAGACATGAAATGTCTCGCCTACGATGTAACCTTTGCCCAGAGTTGTCCATGACTTCTACTAAGTCTCTCACGCCATACTCCTAACAAATACTTTCCGGAAGGAGACGACACAAAATGATGCGTGATATTACGAAAATAAACGATGGAACAACGTCGATTGCATCCCAGGACGAATAAAGTGTCTGTAGCGTGCTTTGAAGCCTTTCAGATGATCTATTCGAGACATCACAGCAGCTTTTATAGCGAGTTCAAATTGGTCACGCAATCACCACCGCCAGTCTACCAAAGTTTGCTAGAGACAAGGCACCTTCCAGTTCTCAAACCTCCTATCTACATGGGAGGATGACTGGCAGCTACAAGCCAATCGTATAAATGATGTTGAGAAGTGAGCTGTCAAATCTTACTTTGGCACAATTACATTCTGCGCATCAGGGCCTCAGGGCCTCAGGGCCTCACCGATTGGAAGAATGTCGGGAACCATAGCAGGGACTTTAAAGTTACCGAAGATTCCACCTCCCATACGTGAAAGGCGACGCCAACAGGTATGGGTGATGCATGCGCGAGACTCCACTTACATTGTCCATGATCGGTATTCAGAGTGAAATACACCGAAGGCAGCAGGTAAGATGGACACTCAAGTCTGTGTAATGAAGAAGTAAGCACATCTTAAAGACGTTCATGCAGTCTTACGACTTTGAGTCAGAACTTCGTAAATAAATGACTTGCTACTTCAGTTGGAACCGAACACAATCATTCATCCAACTCCGGCAATTTGTCTGATGTTGGGAAAGAAGGGAAGAGTAAACCATTAAATAGTGCGTCGCGTGATACACTCGGGCAGACCTAGCCAAGTTAGCAGTGGTGGATATGCTGACCGTTCAGGCTTCTCAGGTCATTCGGAAGGCACCGAGCGCTTCCAATTCTGCGGTATAAATGGCAAAATGACCTTCAATTATTCTTTCAAGTCATTATGTGATAGGTCTAGTGGAATTTGGTCAAATCATTGGATTCGGAGTTGCCACATGGACGCATGGTAGCCGTCTTTTCACCTCATTGTTCTTTACGCTCCGACGCTGCGATACAACCCGCACCTGCATTACTGATATGGAATAAGTCCGAAACCATAGCGAAGGAGGACGGAAGAAGATCATCCATCCGGTCGAGTATAGCCAGTCCAATGAAACTCAGAAACGGGTTACGTTCCTACCTGCAGTCTGCCTGTGTTTGGGTCAGCTAAGCTTATATTTCTTCCCCTTTCATCTTATTAGAAGACACTTGAGGCGAAAGAGGTATTCGTGCTGAACTCGACGTTGCATGATTATCTAGTTGCATCTTATATGTGCGCAATGAGGACAGTAGTACGACGTAGCGGCTGCACTCCGTTGAATGTCGCAAGGAGAAGCTTTCACCATGGGTCTCAGCACGAGTCCAATGACTATAAATTATCAAACTTTCTTTTCACATTGTCTCCAAACCAGGCGATTCCGCCTTCGCATCTGGAGTGTGCTATATCACTACATGGAAAACAGCGGTGGATCCGTTAAGTTGCGGTCAACAGATACGATTCACGCCTCAACAGATACCTAACACAATCGCAGCGAAGGACCTGTCTTTGATATATTGCATAAGAATACGTCGGCGCCAAATTTCAAAGATGACGGGGAGGGGATGGGATATTTAGAAGCACGAGAAGTATATGCAGCATGGAGCATGTAATCAATACGGTCGAAAGCCAAGTTGACACGTACCTGACCACAACTCTCAATAAGATAAGAACTGCATATTTGTCGTGGGGTTGCCGAGAGAGACTGGTGCCTCTCTGCTTATAAATACCTAGAACTGATAGACAGCACTGGACCTGTCTGCTTGACATTCCTCAGAGAATTCGAGGCTTTCAGGCTTGTCACGAGGCCATCAGCAAGAGGAACAATGATTGAACATCAAAAAGATTGGTGATTACAAGTACCTAAAAAGCTTGTATCTACAGTATACCCTTCCCAGTCATACATCGTAATCATCATTCCCATATGTACCCAACGTCATTACCCTTTTTATCTTTTTCCCATAAACCCATAATCCAATCATCATAAAACACAGAGGGCATTGGAACCAGCCAAGCACTTGACAACAATAAAACAACAAACAAATAAAGAAACAGGCGAGTCGGCGACGCTGCTAGCAGGCACCGTACCTTACACCCCTCTTACCAAGCTCCTTCCGTCCAACAGGGTCCTCGGGCATAATCCACCCTCTCGCCCTCTTGGCCTCCCTCTTCTCCGCCAACTGCGGCTTCGGCATCCACTCATCCCTCGGCAGCGCCTTCCTTCTCGTCCCCTCAGCCGGGGCCCCAATCTCCGCCTTCCAGTGCGCGACACCAAGCCCGCTCGCCTGCGGCGCATCATCGCCCGCCATCATGCACAGGCCCCACAGCGCAAGGCATGCCGTCAGCGGCACGTCCCCGTCCTCGTCGCTCGCGGACGCGCCGAGCGGAACGGAGGAGACTTCCAGAAAGCCAAAGTTGGGCACGGCGTCGGGGCCGTTGCGGACGACCACGAGCTCGATCTCGGTGAGGATGAAGCCGTAGCGGCAGGAGTGCTCGCGCATGGCGTGGTGCAGCGCGGCGAGGCCGCGGAGGTACTCGACGCGCTTGATGGCGCCCTCGACGCGCATGCCGGTGTTGAAGCGGTCGAAGGAGCGCACGAGGCCGACGACGCGGGCGGTGGGCTTGCCGCCGAAGATGGCGGCCGCGGAGGCGGGTTCGCCGGCCGGGGAGGCGGTGAAGAGCAGCTCTGAGGTCTGCTTGCCTGAGGAAGAGGAAGAAGACAGTTGCATCGGGCGAGTGCTAGAGATGGCCAGCGCGGCGTTGAGCTTGGGGAGGTAGTGCGAGGCGTAGATGGCGTGCAGGGCGGCCTCGGTCTCGGGGTGGCGGGCGGCCGCGGCCGGTTGGGGAAGCAGGGGCGCCGGGACGGGGCAGTTGAGGAGGGAGGCGGCGCCGGGGAGGGAGAGCACGGTGGAGAGGTTGAAGGCGGTCCAGGGGCGGATCTGGCGGACGTCCCACCAGAAGTGCTTGGTGTTGGGGTCGCGGAGGGGGAAGGAGATGGTGCGGACGAGGGACGGGGCCGGGTTGGGGCCGGTGAGGTAGGACATGAGGGTGGTGCTGGGGGTCGGGTCCGGGGTGGAGGCGATGCTCAGCGGGGAGGGCGCGCGCGGGGCGGCGGTGTAGGAGGGGAACATGTAGGCCTCGGTGGTGGGGAGGGCAGCGGGCTGCGGCGCCGGGGAGGCGGCGGCGGCGGGAACGTATGCGGGCATCTGGCGGTAGGTCGGGAAGCCGTACTTCTCGAGGGCGGGGGCGTCCAGGCTGCAGGTCGAGGCGCGGCGGGAGTGCATGTCGTCGGCGAAGATGACGGGGGAGCAGAGGAGGGAGGAGGTGGAGGGCTCCTCGGGCTGGCTGACGAAGGAGGAGGGCATGTTCCAGGTGAGGGTCTCCGGGTTGGTGTAGCTCCGGGCGTGGGTGGGGCGGAAGGCGGCAGCGGCGGCGGCGGCGACGCCGCTACGGCGC